>MJUU01017800.1:16243-52263 GCA_002080025.1 Modiolus philippinarum | reverse complement strand
TTTTGTCATTTTTTCTTTGGACATTCAAAATGATTACGCTCGTCGTAAAGGTTTTTTTTATAGATTTAGAAATATTAAAATAAGGGTAGAAATTCAGATGTGTTGCTGAAAGTGGTGTATTAAAAGTGATTTTATTTTGGAGGTCAATTTTGTATATAAGGTTAAGGAAATCGTTTATCTGCAAAGAACATGATCTATATGACAGAAACTGAAATTGAAGACTTGCCTATAGGTTATTCCTGTTTTTTTGTTTTGTTTCGTTTTATTTTTTTTAACTATCCCTAGTACAGTTGTATAAACATGCGGAAAAGGTTTCGGTTTTTGTCTTCCGAATGTTTGATTTAATTGCACCATTATAATTATTTGTTTCTAAGACGACCAACCGATGATTATTGTACTGTAGTATGAAACCATGTGATACTTCAAATTTTAGTTAACCAAATAAGAATAAGAATAACTTTTAATATTAAATTATAAAATTCATATCTATGAAACAACTCTTGAGAAAAATAGGATTATAGACTTATTTTCTATCTTATAGGTTGAATAATTTTCGGCAATTTCCTGTTTTGAACAGCTGCTAATATATATTTTTGTATTCTGTATAACGTGTCTGACTCCATTACGTCGGTCGACTTTAAATGGGAGTACGTAAGAAGCTTAGACGTTTCAGTGCGTTATGTACAGAGATTATTTCATTGATGCGGCTGTCTCTCACTCCATGGTATATCTCGGAGCATCAAATGAAAATAAAATAATCTGAAAGAGATTATACAAGGTTAAATATTTTGTTTGATCCAGTCTGTGCAAAGTTGGACTAAAAATTTTAAACACAATAGATTTAAGGTCGGATTATTCGATTTTTAATTGCTTATACAAATACCATCATGTAATGGAAAGGCACAGAATCTCACGGAAAAGTTCTGATTTATCGTTTGTTTTATTTTCAATGGAAATCTCATTATGATTTACTTTCTTTTAATTTATTGGTAAATTACGTGTCTAAAAGCTTATTTATCTGCAATGACGAGACATAAGTTGTCTGAATGCTCATATACAGAAAATAAATTAACAGTGACTTCGGTATTTTGTTATTTACACTATGAAAAAGAAAACATTTAAATGTAAGATTTAGTGGAAGACTACTTTTGCTTTGTTCATAAGATTGTTTAGTATTTAGTATAACAAAATAAAAACTAACTCGTGAAATAAGAAAAAAAATTACAATCAACGTAAGAAAGGTGTAGGTGAAATTAAGCAAATCTACGAATTGGTACAAAATTAATACCATAACTGGATAGAATTAATATAAGAACAGGTTAGATTAAGAAAAGAGTGTGTTAGGGACTGTTCTTGTCACCCATTTCATATTTTATGGCAGGAAATGCTATATCTGTCGTAAACCTTAAGCTTAGAATATTTGGTTTTCCTTTCCTACGGAATCAAAATTTCAGCTCTATTTACATTATGTTTACTGACCTATCAATGAACAGAAACTGGATTTAAGTGGGAAAACAACGTGGAAAGATAGTACAACAGGAATCCAAAATTGTAAAAAAAATGTTTAAGTCCTAGTATCCTTCAGCTGTAATCACTTTCCATACAGCAACCCCATCCACTTTCGAACAAGACCGATTTTTAGCAATCCTTCTATGCACCTTCTCAAAATAAAACATGTAAATTTGAATTATAGAAATTGTTGAAAGGTTAAGAAATCTGATTATTCACAAATTTGGCTCAACACATAAATAGGGGTAATGCCAAAATTACCGAACAAAGTTTTCAAGAGCCGAAGTCTGTGAGACTGAAGACAAATCATGTGGAAACCACCGGACCAATTGTCGACCGCAATGGTTCTGATTTGTAACCTGTATTTCAAAAAAAAATAAAAAAAATTGTGAGTTAAACCGGTTTATGGCCACGTCAAACCTCCCCTTATAATGCGGAAATCTCCGGTAGCAACTCAATAGTAAGTGCTATTTAAAGGTTAAATAAATGAAAGAGAATCTTGAATCAGAGGTCGACCGAAAAGCACGCTGTTCTGCCAATGTGAATTTTTAGTATATTTTTATCACTAATTACATGTACATCTTTTTACAACTTAAACTAAATGGCACGAACATGCGCTGTATATGTTGACCCTTAAGGGCATATCCAACAGTTTCTTGTTATATTGTCATTTTCACAACCTTTAGATATGTTGTAAAACAGGTACCAAAGATTCCAAAAAATGACAAGAAAATATTGGGTCACCGATCTTGTTTCCATTGAAATAATGGTTAAACATTGATCATTTTTGCGTCTACCCAAGAAAAATCAAGTTCTAGCTTGAAAATTAATGAACAAATGATTTTCAATGTAATCGCTACCAAAGCAGCTAAAAAACAACGTCAAGGGTTGAAAGATTTATAGAAAAATAAATTTGACATGATAAAGTATGTTGTAGTTTTCTAAATCACTGAATATGTAGCACTTTTAACGGTATTGTGCGCTTCTAATAATATACTACTCAAAAATTTCAAAAATAGTCTAGGTCACCGAGTCCGTTTCCGAGATATTCATTAAAATATGCAACTTAAATCTCCCATGGGCTACCCCTAAAAAGTTCGCCAAACTTGAAGGTACAAATTACCTTTCTTCGAAAACAATGGGAATTACTTTGTGACGTTACTTTTTTTCGACGTCATATTCCCGGAAAACATTTCCTTCTTTTGCGTTGTGTATTATCTCCCCTGAAACTGTTAGATATGCCCTTAATATATATTGTAAAATAGACGTTTCTGCAAAATTCAGACAGAAATTAAATATTATTTCCCTTATTTAAGATGTACATTTCTTGTTATTAAGAGAATTCATCCCCTACAATATTGATCTTCTAATTCCACAAATATATATTGCAAAATGAAATAGTTCAAAGACTTGAATAACCCTCTTGCAACAATGAAGGGATAAAAATTGCATGCCCTCTTTAAAATAAAACATGTTCACACGTAAATAATCTATAGGCACTTGTTAAACATGACCAATTTTTAGATCGATAAAAATTGCATGCCCTTGCATGCCCTCTTCAAAATAAAACATGTTCGTACATGAATAATCTATAGGCACTTGTGAAATATGACCAAGTTTTAGATCGTCACACCAAAACAAACGGCAATAGAATACCGAAGGAACAAAGAACAAGATTACATAAATCAAAGTCCAGAGACAAGGCAAAAGCAAGAACACCATAAAAAGTAAAACACTAACAATGTGAACTCTCAAAAAGAGTGACATCAGGTACTCAGGAAGGGTAAACATGTCCTGCTCTGTAAACATCACCCGTCACACTGTCAGTGGATCAATCTAGGTCAAAGTCAAAATCGGTAATGTCAAATCCGAGAAGAAGCGAATAGAGCTGAAAATGTCAGTTTTCATATGTGACACCGACATTTCATATTTATCTCTGATGTCGTGGTGACGGCCATAGAATTTCTGAAGGGACGAAAGTTACTACGGCTGAACATAGCCCTGACTAATCAGTTTTTGTGACAGTGCTTTTGCTCCTTCCACAGTCACTGTATAAACTAAAAGGTCTACAGTAAAGAATTAATTTGTAAACTCCATAAAGGTAGCTATATTGCTGCTGACAAAAGGGAAAATTTACAATTGGGAAGTCAAAATTATTACGTTTATCATAAAATCTAGATTTCAGACCTCAAAAGGTCGAGGTATGAAGCAGAATTGAGTGTATCGGTTGTCTCTTTAATTTCAAGTTCACCGGGGTTAATAAAATTTCGTTTTTATGCCGCCAGATCGAGGATCGGGGGCATATTGTTTTTGTCCTGTCTGTCTGTCTGTTTGTCTGTTTGTCCGAAACTTTAACCTTGGCTATAACTTTTGAACTATATAAGGTGGACTTTTGATACTTGGCAAATGTATAGGTCTAGTCAAGAGGAACATAAATATGCAAAAAATTAGGTCAAAGGTCAAGATCATAGGGTCCAAAAGGGGTAAAATTTGGAATCTGGGGGCATATGTAGTGTTTCACAAACACATCTTGTTTGATCAAGTTTTTCTTTCAGTCGCTTCAAAATTTTAGCTAAATCTTTCGCAGTGGTAAAAAAAGGCGTGAAAAATTTGCTTATTGTATAAGCTTTACAAAAATTCCAATCAAACATTTACAATTTCTATGTCCAAAACGTCCCATAGCGCCATTTAACTGACCCTTACCCCTACCAAAATTTTGATATTTTCCGGAAATTGCCTAAGTTTGATGGGCTATAGAACCCGAAATTCATCTCAATTTCAAATTCGGAAAATTATTTTCAGTTTTTCGATTAATTTTCTTGAATATAAAACATGTTTCTATGTTTTAATGACCGATGCATTATTTTTTAATAGACCAAATAAATAGATATTTGAATATGTCCGATATCTTTCTTTGCCTAGTATTAGTACGGAGTTATCTAAATATTATTGAAAATGGGTATCGTATAATGTCAAATGATATAATGCAAAACCTGAAACTGTTTATTTGCTGCAACATTTGCCGGAATTCTACCTATGACAATTAGAAGGGTAAAGAATTTTCAATCTGTTGGAAAATCTGTTGGAAAAAATATTGCATGGTATACAGCAGATGAATTCTTTGAGTGTTCTACAGATTTCCGGTATTCAATTTTTTACCTTAAAATATCTAAATTTTTGTGTAAATTTTGTCGAAAAACTCTGCCCTTAGCTGATTTTGGCTTCACATTTAGATCATATTGGTTATTTTTTTCTCTATCTGTTTTAAACATCCTTGAGTTTATGGTCTTCCAAACGTTTAGATTTATCTGCAATGTAGAGACATAAGTTGTCGAAATGTGCATGTGCAGAAAGTAAATTCGCAGTAACTTCGATATTAAATTATTTATGACTTGCTTGAAATATGTGAAATTCCAGAAAGAGACACAGGATCTAGTATAAATCAGATGTAATTTGTCCCAGCAAAGATGATTCTGGAACCTACAGGACTCCAATATGTACTTTAACATATAAAACATATCACATACATTGAAACGTTACAAAAACAAAACAAAACAAAACAAAAAAAAAACGGTTGTATGCTACTGACAAAACAGAAGCGCATAGACCAAATTGCTTCTAACATGAACATGAAAAAGTACATTTTTGTCGATAGTTCTAAATGTTCTTACTTGTTTCGGATACCTACCCCTCTCGTTTCTTTGTGCATGTAATACCTTTCCCTTTCGGTTTTAATAGTATTTGCGACGACAAGTTGCCTCTGAAATGGTCTATCAGAGGTATGATATTTTGAAGCAACAATTTTGTATCAAATTAAAAAAATTAAAGTTGTATTGGCTAGACGTAAATAGGGCAATAACAAAACTACAGAAAAGAATTGTCAAGAGCCAAATTTCATCAGGTAAAAAGACGTTACGACGTCTTTAGTTGTTCACGTTAGGCTTTTATGTGTTCTTCAAATGGATTTTTCAGATGTCAAAACTCAATCAAAATGAGACCATTTATCACAAACTTTGGAATCATCGTTCCAGAAGTTTTCAGGCCTTAAAAAGTTTCAAAATTGACAACTTTTAGCCAAACCTTACAGATCGGGATAGTTGTGCCTCGCAATAACGGAAATCATAGTCTTTTGAAAATTATAATCTTTGAAAAATGGCCACATTTATTTATTATGAACAAATATATGGCCCGAAAAGGGACTTGGCTAGCAAGAAATATATGTAATAGACAGTTTAGAAACCTAACGCAGCCTTATCGGTTTGAACACACACAAGTATTAGGGCTTTTTTCTGAAATTACATCAACAATCCTAAATCTAAGACGTTGTTCAAAAGGTCCAAAATAAAATGCCTGTCATAAAAATCAACTTAACATTGACAATACCAAAATTTTATGTCAATAAAAAAAGGAAAACAGTTGTTTCATCTTTAAGTATATCATAAAATCAAATTAACTCCCATGTATTCAAACTCATACTCTCGCTCCTGAAAGACAAATACGAACTCTTTTTGATGTTCTGCGTTGTATCATCACCAACAACAAAGATCTTCAAACATCGTTCATTCATTGCACTTATTTACCTTTCTGGTCAAAGCTTCCACATTTTTTGTCATTTTATTGGGTTCTACATGAATCATTATCTTTTTATATAACGACAACAATATGGAGCAAGTTCGACCCTTTAAGTCGAAATATAAAAAAATATCTCATTCATAATATTTTCAACCAATGCATTTTATAAATTCAAAAATGATGTACCTGTCAAAATTGTTTTATTGTTTTGTTCAAGTTTTGGCTTCTTCTTTGAGGTTTCTCTTTTTGCCACTTTAGTGTAATTTGTGCACCGAGCGACAAAAACCTTTTACCCGTATGAGACAAAAACATTTTACCTGTGTGAAAAAAATTCTAGGTTTTGACAACATTATGGCTTCGACATTTAACACAATCTGGGCACACAGAAGCTATAGTTAGTCGTCATATAAGCGGGAGGTTGAATCATCATTTAACCCGGTCTAACCCACCATTTTATTTATAAAATGCCCGTTCCAAGTCGGGAATATGACGGCTTGCCAAAAATGTTCTGTGTTGGATTGTGTTTCCCTGATTCAGTCGAATGTTATACGGATTTTCCTTACTGGTCTCTCCCTTTGATCGATTCGGACTTTTGTTGTCCCTTTTATTTAGGGCGATGCTTAACTTTTGGCGGACTGTTTAATTATAAACAATTACTATTTACAAACTATACAAAGGTCAGTTTTAGAAAATCTAGACCTAGTCACCAAATTACATGCTAAATTTTAACATTTGACAAAATTATGTATTCATTTCTAACTTCGGTATTATGTTATTTCCAGAGAAACCTGTCTAAACCGAACCCCTCTTGGACTAAAAATTTTAGACAGGTTTAGACAGGTGGTCGGTTTACACAGGTTCAAAATATAAAGAAATTGATAGACAAGGTCTTCACATTGTGTCTGGTTTAGACAGGTTTTCGGTTTAGTCAGGGTTCGGTTTAGACAGGTTTCACTGTACTATCATATGTCCGTAAGTACCATTTGCAATTTTGTCTTACAAAAGAAGAAAAAAATGATACAATGGTCGAGCAAACAACACCATCCAACGTTAGTTGATTATTCTTGTTGCGTTGTGTGGAACTTGTACTGTCATTGTTCGTATTATCACTTTCGATTAGTCTTAGTATAAATATTATTCATTAAATAGCTTTTTTTATTTTATGCATCTTTTATGATAATCAAATTTTTCTTCTTCAATAGCATTATGATGAGATAAAAAACAACCCAGATAATTTCGTAATTTTCCCATTTAATCAAGATCAAAAGAATCTCGAAAAATCAAATTTTCTTTATATTTTCTATTTAGAATACCTAAGCTGAAGCATTGAAATGTATTATTTACATGCGTTAAAAAGATGACAGATCCTTTATTTAAATGAATGAAAAACAAAATATGAATGACCTTCAAAATAAAACAAAAGTAGTTTTTAGCGAGATTAAATTTGACACTGAAGAAAAATTGAGCATTTACATTTTGTAATCTAGAAAATACATTTTGTCAAAAGCAACAACTTGGTTTATCCATCTCAATGTTGCACACCAATCTCTTTTTTGTCGTCACCAAAACCCTTTGAAAAAAGGAAAACCCTGGTTTAATTGATTATAAATGTTAACAGTTAACTTTGTTTAGGTCAAGAGTCATATCTTCATCCGAGATGAATTGTATGTTTATGGTATATAGCACAAAGAGTGGTAAATATTACATTTACTTCCGAACATACAGCAAATTTACTTTATATGTTGGTAAATTTAAGGTTTACTAACCAACAAACCGCAAATTTACTCTATATGTTTGTAGATATAAGATTTACTTCCCAACAAACCGCAAATTTACTCTATATGTTGGTAAAGTAAGTGAGAACCGAACCGTCAATCATGGACAATGGCAAAATCAGACCAACTAAGAATCAAGGACACCACTTAAGTACGGGACAAAAAAGAAAATGAAGACACACATACAGATGAACAACACGGACCCAATAAAAAACCATGGGTCAGATCAAGTGTACCGGTAGAGTAAGCATCTCCTACTTCTTATAAGACACCCGCCAAGTTGAACATGTCAAATCCGTAGTAAAGTCGAATCCGATAGAGGAAAAACAAACTTTAATTGTAAAGGGATAAAGATAAGATTTACTTCACAACAAACCGCAAATTTCCTCTATATGATGGTAAATATAAGATTTATTTCCCAACAAACAGCAAATTTACTTTATGTTACAACAAAATATTCACTTACATACTTATGTTTTTATGCAATGCAAAGTATTAGGGATATGGAGGGCGTTGAGGTATGACAAACCTGAGAAGATAATGCATTAGTCTCTATCATCGTGCATTCAATACAAATTAAAGATGTTACTTATATGATCGACATACGACAAAGGGGTTAAATAATGCTCATCGTATTTCCACATTAAATACTTATGATGATGAATTAATTTTCCTCAGTGTGCAAATAAGGGCAAAAAAAGTAACAAAACAACAAAGTATACTTACTTTTTAATTACCTAGCAGATGTGTAAGGAACCAAAGCATAGAGAGCAAAAAGATATAGTAAGTGAAAATTGTAAATCGTGATGGACCTGAATTTGTTCATATTAAATCATTTAAAAAAGTATGGTAGGTTAAATCAGAATTTTGGCTGGCAAATTGAAATATTTGAAAATCCGTGAACCGAAATAAGTGTAAAAGCTGATAGAGAATAAATAACCAATTGAATCTTAATAGGAAAGTTAAAATCAGCTAAACACAGAGCTTTAAACATAATTTTCTTGAATTTAGATATGGCAAGTAACTAAGTCGGTGCATACCCACGGGGACTAAAAGTGCACCAGCAGTACTTTGAATGTAGTTTCAGCATATGCACATTTTGACAATTTATGTCTCATTAGTGCTGATCAAATCCGTACATTGGGAAATCCATGACCCGAAATAAGTGCAAAAGTTGATAGAGGACAAATTAACAATAGAATCTAAATAGAAAAGCCAAAATTAGCTAAGAATAGAGGTATGCAGGGGGAGATACTCTTTAGGTCTTAACATAATTTTTCTCAAAATGAGAAAAGATAGCAAAAACAACTACAATGACTGGAACTTACAATCAAAGGCCACAACCGTCGTGCACAAACCCCCCGCCCCTGATGTTTACTCCTTTTTCCTGAATTAATTGTGTATTAGATAAACGAGAGATGTATATGGATTAAATGCACATGAGACAAAGTCTCTATACATGTATTTACATGGACGAACGCTTTATCTTCTAATCACTATGTCGATGAAATAGAATAAGTTATATATTAACCTCTTGCTTAGATTCTCTTTCACCGATTCTCAGCGAGTAATTGGAAATCATTCAAATTCATGATCAATGGCTGTTCTTAAAATTTCGTTACAGGTTTTTCTGACAATTCTGACAAATCGCATGAGAGAAAAGATTCTCTTTATCTGTGTCGTAATAGAAAACGCCTGATCACTGTCTATTCAAAGCCCATTGATCCAAAGCATTTTTAATTAACCAACTGCTGAGAATGGAAAATATATATATTTATCCCAAGCCTATCTGTAAACCTATTTGCAGGTAGACTTTATATTTCGTCGCCCGAGAGGGACAAAACCATATTTCAAACTGGTGTAAATCTAAAAAAGTATAAAATGATAGAAATTTCTTTCAGTTTTAACTTTAACAATTTTATTTCCATGGGTTTGTCCTTATTATCCTGTATTATCGTTTTTTTTATATTTCTTGACTTTGAATTTTTGTAATAACCAAAACTGCCATTGTTTTAGTCGACTTTTCAAAATGGAAATGGTAATTTCTCCTGAAAAAAATGACAAAATCTTAAATGGCAGTAAAAAAGAGTACCAAATGGATTTCTGCGTGAAACAGTTTGTTGAAGTGAAATTTTCTCTCAATGAACACTGTATTAACCTCATCGCTATACATGCAATTTAAAGATCAGTATCATACACTTTTTTGTGATATGTTTATTAATTTAAGGTCATCTAAAAATAACAAAAATAAAAACACAAAGAAAAAAATTATGAACGATATGAAATTATTTAAAAAAAAATAAATATATATATATATAAAATATAATTAAAAACCATAACTATATATATAGAGAAATATGAAATAGAAGACTTACCTAGAGGAATGACATTTTAATGTGCGCTGAGTGAGCCAGCAGACGTAACAAAGTAGCAAAAATAAATTTCATATCACCAACATGAACTAAACGCAACAAGGAATTAAACATTTATAGTAGAGTTTACGAAAAATCTGGTGGAACCAAATATTGTTTCACATACAGTGGATAATGGTTAAGTTTTAGCAATATTAATGTCCCTTCAAATCTTTATAAAAATGAAACGTGAAAAGGGACATGTGAATATACAGTTATTTCTCATGTACAAATAACTTGGCTTATTTACGGGTCTAGCAATATTAATGTCTCTTCAAACCTTTATAAAAGTGAAACGAGAAAAGGGACATGTGGATATTCAGTTATTTCTCAATTACAAATAACTTGGCTTATTTACGGGATGAAGAACAGCAATAAAAGTGTTATTCCATTGCTTGTTTTTACCATGTATTTGTAGTGACTTTGTCTCATATGCATTTACTCCATATCCTTTCATTCACCATTATCCAACTGCCGTTGGTATACATATGCATTGATTTTTAGCTTCTGAAGTTACCATTATCATCTCTTCTTTATTGAAGTTATCATATTTGAGGATTAACAACAATAAAATGAATGTTTTTTTTTGTTTTTAAAACGCTGCCAGTTTATGTTTGAAAAATTCCGTGGTTGTGGTAGATAAAATCAGAACCCGAAGGAATTTTTCGTTACAGATACTATCATTAGCGGAAGTGAAAATCACTATATCAATACAAGACGTTTGAGTACAATTGTTTAGTATTATAGATCAAACTATGTACAATTTCGCCATGCATTGTTTTTCCTCCGTTTTGTATCCGTCGAAAATCTACAACCGTTATTTATACCGTTTCATCATACATTGAAAAATTGAGAAAAGGATAGGAAATTTTTCTTTTAAATAGGTGAAATTGATTAAAAGAGAAACAAAATTTTAAAAAGAGATAACGTCTATGATGTTTGTAAGGAGCAACTTTGATTGACGTGTTAACAATTTAACTTTTTACATATTCATTTGAAATACCCAACCCTTTAAAACAATGCAAATTTTAAGAATAATAATACAACGGAAATTTTAATTAACCATCTGAACCTAAAGTTGCCGTGACCGTGATAGGTCAGTTGCTGACCATTTATTTTGCTACATAGATAAAACTGATAAAAATTTTTCTATTTAATATATATATATACACTTATTTGTTCATAAACAAAACGAGAGTCCGGCAATAATATTAGCTGCAGAGCTTTGAACATCAAACAAAAAAATGAGATTAACAGGTATGGACCAAAATACTCGTTAAAGTAGTATCAAAACATTTATGACCGACCTATTAAAAGGTGATTCCTTAACCATGAGGGTTTTATTTTTTGAGTAATATTCAGTGAAACTATGTGTTGAAAACGTATTCCCAAATTTGATATAAATTTTAATTGTTTAAAGTTTGCTTTTGATTGATTTTACCAACCGTGCATGTTTATGTGTTGTGATAAAAAAAATTGAAAAATAATTTTAGTTTTTTGTTAAGGCAACATACATGCGTATATAAAAATAAACTGAACTGATGCACTTGCTATTTTTTACAATGTTGAGGGTAATCGTAATGCTTCATGCATATTATTTATAAATATTTCTCAAATTATTGATAACATGTATGTATTTTCAAGTAAATATGAAAAATAATAGAATAAAAAAAATAACTAAATTTTGAATGGAGATTTACCTATAAAAGAAAATCTAGTTCAGTATAAAGGGCACCATATTTTGTTATTAATTTGAAAAAAAATCGATTGATTGCTTTAACTTCAAATTATTGTGTCAAAATGTTTGAGATTCCAGTATTGATTAACGCTCACACAAAACTGTTATTGTGCTTGAAACAGAGATAAATAAAAACAAAGAAAAAGTATTGGCTTTTTTCATATATTTATTATACTACAGGGAAACGGAATAGAGAAATGGGAGGGTTGGGTACCTATAAACCCTACTGCTTGCTTTTGCTAGTGCCGGTGTTCTATAGCCATTTTCCCCCATGCCAGTTTTTCTGGGGGGAAAATTAGCATATGATGATTTTTCTCCCCGGATAATTGGGCATGGGGGAAAAATGAGATCATTGCCATTTTTCCCCTTTCAACCGTACATATGCTCATTTTTCCCCCTACTGTCATCATTGGTCGCATGAAAATACTTTCTCGGAAATTTAATTAGTTGAACCTGTGAGAAAAGACTTGTGCTTAAAGTCCCCCCTTCCAAAAAAAGAGAAATAAAAAAATAAAACAACCTGGTCAATATGAATTATTAATTAATGGAAAAATTTCACAAAAAATACAGACCGATAGACAAAGACAGGGAATTTCCAGTTATATACGTGAAAAATTAATTCTAATTCGTTGGAGAGATGACCTGGGTAATTCAACAGGACACTTTACGAAATACCTCCTTGGCCAAATCATTGGCGACAGCAGCTCTCAGCGTTGGCATCACTTGTCATTTCATACATGTTGCTTTATTGTTTTGTATAAATAATTCATAATTGACAGTTTTTTAATCTGATTTTCTTTATCATTGAGTGTGTTGTCAATTTTTAGTGTGTGTTGATCCTTGTCTACCTCCTTTTCTAAAAAAAGCACCGGCGGATCCCACCTCCAAAAATTGGGGTTCCAATGAATTTCCTTAAAAAAAGGGAATTCCAGGCTACTTTTACCGATCTTTTGTCAGTCGTGCCTAAATTTTGCACAAGATTTTTTTTAAAAAGAGGGGCCCAACTCATGGATCCCCTCCCTCTGGATCAGCCAATTAGTAGTAATATTAATGAGTGAAAACGTGATTAAACATCGAGTTCGGTTCTCAAATTAAGTCATATATTAAAGAAATTGCATTAAGAGTTATGTCAAAATTGAAGAGCGTTCTATGAGATTTATATGTGAATTGTTGACACGCGGACAAGGTCTGTCTGTCCAGAAGCATGTAGATATATATCTCTAATCAGTTGTTGTTCAAAGCTCGGACGACATGTCAGAACAGTTGAGACAGAAAAGACATGTTCTTCAAAATGAAGAAAAAAAGCGTTGTTCCATTGCTCATTTTTACCATGTATTTGTAGAGACTATGTCTCATGTGCATTTACTCCATATCCCTTCATTGCTTATATGTGTTATATAACAAGAAATTTGTAAGGGGAAAAATCAGCAGGGGGGAAAATGGCAATACGTATACGTATTGTCAGTTTTCCGTGGGGGAAAAGTGACAATGATCTAAAAAATGAGAATGATCTCATTTTTCCCCCGGGGAAAAATGACAATATAACACCGGTACCAAGTCCGACTATATATCTCGAGTTCCTCTCGTTGTCTACGTTTGTCTCTATCATGTTATGTATAAAGGTGACAGAAAACATTTACAATGGCTGAAGATTTCAATCACATGATCTTTATTTGCATATGCTTTTGCCATGAAATCTTTTGGATATTTCTTCCATTTAAAATTCGCCTTCGCCTTGGATTTAACTGACGAGAGATCGCTACCAAAAATTGATTTAGTATAAAAAAAGGTTATCTCCTGTCGAAAAAAAGTTTTCTTGTGAATTTACAAATAAGAGCACATTATCGCCGCAAACTTGATTGTTTACTTAACATATTATCCTCACATAACTGCAATACACTTTTTTCACAGACAATGATATTATTTAAAGTATAATTATAAGCAATAGACCGTGATGAATACCAAAAACACAGCGTCTTCCGACAACTTATTTATTCATATGGCGTTGTTGGTCAGTCCTTGACGTCATAACTGTTATTCATTACAGTCATCAGAGTCGAATGACATTCTATAGAAACTAATTTTTAGTGGGATGATCTACGTAATCAAGAACAAAAATATCTTTAAAGTAACAGAAGCATTTAGATCACCCCTATTAAGCTGGGTCATGTTAAGTTACAGATAAATGTTCAAATATCAAAAACTGTACCTAAACATTATCCTGAACCGGGACAAAAAGTTATCCACTGTTACTGAAAACAATAGATTTCTTTACGTTTTTCTCAACCGGGCTAATCATTATCCAACCGGACTAAACCAATTATACGCGAATCTTCCTACCTAAACTGTTCGCCGAGAACTCAGCTTAATAAGGGTGTAGATGTGTTGTTAACATCTATAAAGAGAGAATGACTGTGTTTTATTAAATATAAGACAGAAAATGAAAAACCCTAACCAACCTTCAAATCTTCAGTGAGAGAAAATCTGAGTCTAAAGAATTTTACTCTCAGTTAAAATATACATTAAATGTAATATATCAAAAGCAATCCCTTACAACATTCCTTGGCGATAAAACTCCGGAAAAGGGAAAATCCAGTGACAGTGCTGTCTCAAGTGACTAAAAACGCTTTTCATTAATGTTCAGTGTCAAGCTTCATATCATTAAACGACATGAATAGAGAGTTATGTTATATTGCAATAACTGAGGTATAAGTGACAATAACTTGTCAAAAGTATACATATATAAAAATTAGCAAACTAAATACCACATGAAAGAATTAACCACAAAATTAAAAAATATAGGAACCCCACGAAAAATAATAGTTTCATAGTGAAATGTTATATGATAACCAAACACTGTTTTAGTTGTCAATGAGTTTTGTATATTAATAAAATTATGACTTAAAAGTCACAGATCCATGTGCTACTTTTTTTAAACAAACTATATACAAATTTTTATCGAAAAGTGTTTCTCTCGATTTTTTTATTGATTTTTAATTTACTGTTGTTTGACTTTAATAACTCTGAAAATTGATGAAACTTTTATTAAAATTTCCGTAGCCCTTTTTAAATGTGCTTTGGTGATTTATTTGAACGGAAATAGTATCATTCAATACTATTTTAGACGAATAAATCCAGAGGATGCCCAAAAAATATAATCTGTTATGTCTTCATTTAATCCAATGATTGACACATAGTTTGCTGCTTCTGCAGCACCAGTGTTGACAAATATTTCATCCCTAATTGTAATAATAAGAAAAAATAATTAGGGCATCAGTGTAACATATAATTGTGTAGTGTTCCCAAATGCATGAATTTCATGTCGTCTTTTGACATATTTCCAATATCCAAGCTGCAATAATCTATAGTTCTTTGTTGTATGATTTTGTATATTGTGTTCCTATAGTGTTTGTTTTGTACCTTCTGTTACCGGTCTGCTCGACTTAAAACAATATCAAAAAATATTCTTTGGTAATTAAATTGGCACAAGGCTGAATGTTCTCCAAGATACTTATTTTTTAAATCTTTTGTAAATATATTTTCATGTTTTCTTTGATATATTTTATAAAGAATACGGTATTTCTGTTACGAACCATGAATATTTTATGCAAAAAAAAAAATATATATATATATAAATCCTTTTAACATTAAACAATTTCTTTCTTGAAAAAAGTTTATTAAATTAATACCCTATGTAACTTTTTATTTGGTGTTTTGTATATGTGTTGTACATGTGAGTTGTCTGTATATCCATTTATTGTTCTGAAAAATAAAACAATTACAAAAAAAAACATTAAACAAGAAAACATGACTTATTATGCTCGCGTATCCATTCAATATATACTATAATTGACCCAGGCCAAGCTAAAAAACAATATCACAGAACCCATATTTTCTAAAAGGTTTATAAAGATATAAATTGAATTATCTACCCTTCTAAATGTCCATGACCTTCATGACTTCATGCGCATCTTCATGCTGCATACTACAATGTAACATTTAATCATAATGAAATGAGGTATTGAAGACGCATGTGCCGACAAGATACATCCCCTTTTCCCAGAAAGTTCAATTATCTCCAATTCTAAAACTATATTACTTCAAGGATATCTTCAGGTTGATGACTACAATTGTATCATTAAGGGGTGCATGTTCTAACAGCAGGACAGACTCAAGACGTCAGAAGGACGTCAGAATAACGTCAGAGTGTTCCTATTAACCTGAAGTTTTGTTTTGGGCATATTAACACATAAAATCCTATATTTTCATTTGATAATCCTACATTTTCATTTGATAATCAGACATTCCCCGTTTCCCTTCTTTTTCAATCAGTATATGTTAACAATTGTTAATTTACTCTCACCTACCAAGTAAGTAGTACTTCGTTGCTGGCCCGAAAACTGATTATATTTTGAAACTTGCAATATATAGATTTAATAAAATTTTGTTTAAAATCTATGGAGTATCTCCCCAACGCATAGCTCTGTCCTTAGCTGAATTTTGACTTTACTATTCAGATCCTTTGGTTTACACATATTTCGGTTTATGGACTTTCAAATGTTTTGATTCGATCTGCACTGAAGAGACACAAGTTGTCGAAATATGCAGAAACCGAATTGAAAAGGGACTTCGTTATTGTATTATTTGACTAGATAGGAGGACTACCTTAAAACTCCACCTCATAATAAATCTGGTTAACAATTCTTTTGTCCATTGTTTGCAGTTTTTCTACATGTTTTCTTCTATTTACTTATGGAACCATTTTCTAAAGACTTCTTTTATGCGTATAGTGTCTTGGAATGTCGGCTTGTGCACTATTTGCACCATACATCTCTGTAAAAAGGGAAAATTTCAAAAGCAATTATTATTTATGCTTACTTTTTGTGCTAAATAACATTGTGCTAAGATAAAAGTAAAGTATTTTTTTTTCAAATTAGTGTCAAAAATATAACACCCCATTTTTTACCATTGGTTGCTCATGCAAGTCAGTGAAAACAATTTCATTAGATTGCCGATTTTCTTTTCATTCGCATAAAAACCAATATATCCTAGGTTAAAGTAAGGCTAATTTCTTTTCCAGTGCTTTTCTATTATGGGATCAATTTCAATTTGTAGATTTTCTTTAATTAATCCTTCTTCACGACTGTTGTTAGTTTATTGTATGAGTTCATAATCTTTCGAATAAAGAAAAAGTAATCGTCAACAAAATCTAAGAGACTTTTCTTTTGATAGTGTATTTAAACTTTAAAACGAGTTGTTAGAAGACAAAGGACGAGATAGTAAACAATAGCGAGATTTTCATTCAAAGTTTAAAAAAAAACACAAAGGAAATACAAAAATTTATTACATGAAATTAATTGATTGCCTGACAAACATTCCATTGAATAACAACATTTATTCAAAGCAATAAAAAGTAAACTAATCCAATCTAAAAACTTTGTATCTACAATCAATTTTTATTGTATGGAAATATACACAGAAGGGATAAAAAAATATTTATATTTTTTCATTCAAATGCAATATTTTTTATTCAAGTGATATAATTGTTATTCAAATGCAATATTTTTAATTCAACTGTTATATTTCTTCATTTGAATGCAATATTATTTATTCAAATGGTATATTTTTTCATTTAAATGCAACATTTTTTTATTCAGTTGGTATATTTCTTCATTTAGATGCAATATTTTTTATTCAATTTGCATATTTTTTCATTTAAATGCAATATTTTTTTTATTAGGCCCAACTTTGCGAAGCCCTTAGAAAGGTCCAGCCGTGACGTGAAGCAATTTCCCATAATGCAATTATTACATTTAAACGAAAAAAATATTGCAGTTGAAAGAAAAATTATACCAGTTGAATAAAAAAGATATTGCATTTAAATGAACAAATATACAAATTGAATAAAAATATTGAATGTAAATGAAAAAAATATACCAATTGAATAAAAAGTATTGCATTTAAATGAAAAAATATTGCATTTAAATGAAAAAAAATATTGCATTTAATGTAAAAATATACGAGTTGAATAAATAATATTGCATTCAAATGAAGAAATATAACAGTTGAATTAAAAATATTGCATTTGAATAACAATTATATCATTTGAATAAAAATATTGCATTTAAATGAAAAAATATGCCGATTGAATAAAAAAAATATTGCATTTAAATGAAAAATATACCAATTGAGTAAAAAAATATTGCATTCAAATGAAAAACATTAAATTTTTGCAACCAATACCATGCCATAGTAGATTGATATTAGTTATTCTGATAAAAATATTAAAAGCTTTACATAACAAGTTGCATAAATGCTCAAAAGTAACGCAAAGAAATTAATTCATGACAGAAGATTGCGAGAAAGAATATTAAGTGGTTATATAAAAGTCATAATTTTTTTCTCAAAATATCTGCAAGATCACAGCATTAATTTGCACTATGTTTACTAATATATCAGGAAAAGACAATAATTCTGTTATTATTTTATTATATTTTGGGTTATTATTTAGTTATCATTATTACCTTTTTTTGTTTTGGTTTAATTCTTTGGTTTTCTGTAGATGACCATTTCTACAACTTATGTAGTCTCAGTGCAGATCAAATCGAATATCTGAAAAACAAAATTCCAAACAATGTTAAAGCACCAACAAATTCGAAAAAAATCAACTTATGACAGACATTTATTAGTGATTATTTGCATTCAACGGTTTGAAAGATCATCACTTCTTGAATTTGCTTGTTTATATTATATTTCTTTTCTATTCAGTTGAAATTACTTGAATATAAATAACATTTTCTTTTCAAACAGTTACCTTTTTGCTGGCATTGCTCATTTTTGACTGTGTAACACAAACAGAAGGAAGACGACTCTTTGAAGATACAACTTTACAGGTTAATCTGTGTGAACCATGTGGAAATTCACAACCAGCCGTGTACAGACTGGCAGACCTGAAGAGGAACGTCCGGAGAAGATTGTTTCAAATTACTGCACAGACGGCAGCTGAGGCCTGTCGATTCTATAACGTAATTTTGATGATATTTGCTAATTTTGCTTTTTCAAATGATTTTTTGTGACTCTATTGATTTTGGCCATCGCAACAAAAGATTTATTATGCAAAAAAGAGAAATTCAAACTCTAGGTACATAATGGCATGATGATATTTTATATTCTATCAATGTAGCTATGGATTTGTCTGACAAAATGCATTGCGTCGTTCTTTAAGTGGTTTATTGCAATTAAAAAAAAGAATGTATACGGCAACGTTTGTTTTGTTTATTTTTAAATATTGTCTCCGCTTTATGGTGTATAGAACGATTAAAGATAACAAAAATTGTCTTGTATAAAAGAACACTGTAGCAGTACTTAAAGATGAAAAAAAAGAAGAAAACAAAACCAAACGATAAATTAAACTTACTGATTATCATCTCGAAAATGCATTTGTATGCACCTGTTATTATCCAGATTGTATATATTTGATGTATCATTGTACTATCTGGAAGTAATTTCTGTGTTTTAATTATATAAAACGACGAACAAATACCGAAGCAAGAAGCTAACATAAGATATCATATATTATGTTATTAAAGAAATAATATAATTCATTGTACACAACAAGATAAATAGAACAAACAGACATGATAAAAAAAAATCAAAAATAAGAAAAAAACGACCCCCCCCAAAAAAAACGGATGGAGTATACTATGTTCCGAAAAGTAATCATTGGATGCACCATGCATTGCTCTAGATCTAGTAAACACTTATTTCAAACCCTGTACTATAATTATTTGAAATAACTAAATACCGAAGTTACTGAAACGAAAATTGAAATAAAATGAAATGAATATATTTAAACTAAAGAAAACCGAAATGTAATTTGCTTCAGATTTTCAGATTAGTTTGTTTTTCATCAATCTTTTTAGTAAGCAATGAAAACATAAGGAGTAAATGCACATGAGACAAAGTCTCTACAAATACATTGTAAAACCAAGCAAAAGAACAACGGTTTCATTGTTGTTCTTCATCTTGAAGTCTCAATGAGAACTTCAACAATGCTGTTTGCTCATGCCTCATAGTAAGATCAAAACGGCCAACTAGCATGGGTTTGAGCGGAATTCTTGTTTAGTGTCGGTTTTAAATTTCTCCTCCATTTTTTTTTTCAATTTTGTACTAAGGACATAAATTGATCAAACGGCCTTATGAAAACTCAGAATTACAATGCAAACAGCTTTGAATTTTTTATAATTGAATTTTGTATACATTAATATAGGGATGCAATAATGGAATGTCTTTCTTTAAATTGCAGGATATATTAAGTAGGGATAGTTCACCGATAGATAACATGAATTTTGATGATATCCATACATCTGTAGAGACTACAAATAATAATGTGAGTATTTCTCAGAAATATTTTATTCAAGTTGAATTTTAAGATAAATGTCAAAACTGTCTCATTTTTGAAATTTAACTTTGCCGAAAAATACCGAAGATTAGTAAATTGAAAGGCAACGTAAATAAGAAAAATAAAAGTTATAGCACAGATACCTTTGTAAGTAGAGTAAATGCACATGAGACAAAATCTCTGCAAAATTATGGTACAACAAAGCAATGGAACAACGCTTTTATTCTTGTTCTTTATCTTGAGGTCACCATGAGGCTTTTTATAAACAATGAAATGCAAATGCGACAAAGTCTCATATACATTGAAAAAAGGTTCTAAAGTATTAAGATACAATAATGTTAATAAAAAATATGAGTTACAAAGAGCGCAAATGATAAACAACAATTCTGTAGATATTATATAAAGGCAAGTGTACATTCAAAGGTATCTTTTTTGGAATAAATATTAATCTTTCATTAAAATTGGGAATTGCACATTCTTCCAATACTGTTTTTTCGATATGCTCAGCTAATTGGGTACTGAGCCTGATAAAAATAACAGACAGGATTTTCTTGTTTTGCAGGGCTTAGTCCATTTGCTCAAAAAATAAAATAAATATGATATATCACCGATAATCTTTTTCTGTTATCAGGCTTTGAAAATCAGGCCAAATTCAGTATTTTTCAGCGATTTTTAGGGAACTGTGGAAGCATGCGTATTTTTTAGCTTTCATATCAAATAAATATCAGATAGTTTTTTTTTATTTCTTGATATTTCAAGAGTAAAAACTTAGGCTGTATGTTGAGCTTTAAATATCTATATGTCACCGTTTGATTAAGAGAGATATTTGATATACTTTTGTAATTTACGAAATAGAAGTTTTTAACGAAAAAGGGGATAATTCTCGGGGGAAGTGTATGTCAATATATTATGACGTCACAGTGAAAAGGCCAAATAAGGAATATTCCGGCTTGAAAATAAAGTCAATTCCGCATCCGACTTGTGCTACGCAAATGCGCCAATCGAATGCGCCGTGTATTTGCGTCGATCTACCTTAAGTATAAGATGAATGCATTGCCTTATTTTGTGGAAAGAACATGACTGTTGTGTTCTCCAAAAAATCATGACGCGTTGATATTTTATAACATGGTTAATCTATGCTTTAAAAATGTCGAATTATCACATTAATAAACCTTTTTCAGTCAACAGATAATTAAGTAATAATTCATGGCAGGTCTAGCATATGGTTATTTAAAATTTAACCATGGGCTGGGCCTTTATATTCGAATTTAACCCAGGGTGTTAGCGAGGGGTTAAATTTACCTGCCATGACTTATTGCAATTCTAATATGACAGAAAATGAAATTTTCAATTTTGAAGTGACCTTAGAGAAGGCGGATTTCCCGCCTTCATTGCTGTACGTGTCAATGACGTCACAATCTGACGTTTTCAAACAGATACAAGTTCAAAATCCAAATCGAAAGCAATACAATACACATTTACGAGTCTGAATGGTATGATTTTGTTAAAACTATTCTTATCAATTATTTCCTCATAAACTAAGACGAATAGAATTAAAATCATTGTTGTTTTTCATCTTATTTACCCATATTCCGATACCATTTGCGTATGTGCGAAATTTATGGGTATCGAATATTATACTGGTTGACAATTAAAATGAGCCATGTTAGAATTTTCAATAATAATGCAATCCTTTTATATTTTCAGCTACCAACAAGTTTGGTGGAAGCATATAATGTATTAACAAACATGACTTTGTTTAGAAAACTAGGTCAACTTGATTATAGTTTTGATGAAGGATTGAATGCAGCATTCTCAGTACGACAAATGAGAAGTTTTCTTTGTAGCCTGAAACTAATAGCAACATATAATAACATAGTTATACCACATTCGGTTTGTAGCAAGCAAATTGTCCTTTCAAACTCCTTTATAAGTAGGTCAATGTTTGGTAATTGGATATATTTTATTTTACGCCAAAACAAACACCAGCTTTGTGACGTCAGAAATTTGTTATCTCACAGAATTTCAGGACTACGTAGAACACCATGTGACCAAACTACAATATCAGAGAACAATTGTTAAATCTATTTTTCATGAATCTTAAGTATATCTTGATCTCAGGTTGAATTTGTACTTGTCCAATTTACTGTTCTTAAAATTTGTAAATGAATATTTTATGAAAGTAATGTATTACATGTACGTATACATTTTTCATTTACAGAAACAATTCTATGATTAAGAATTGTAAATTATATCTTATGAGAAATGTATTGTTATTTATTTGTTTATTCACAGTTTTTTTTTGCTCATGATCTTCTAATCTACATCTTTTCATTTATAAAATTGTTTTCATCGATGTCGATAAGATATACACATGAATACACACCTATTTGTATCTTTAAATTCTGTTGATATATCAGTTTGTGCAGTTGTAAGAGAAAACATATCAGCTTCAGAGGAAAGGCATATGTATTAAATGAATAAAAAAATGACTAATCAATTTTTTAATTAAAATGCATTATTTACGCAAGATATCAAGATGAAGAACAACAATAAAATCGTTGTTCTTTTTCTTGTTTTTTACCATGTATTTATAGAGACTTTGTCTCATGTGCATTTACTCCATATCCTTTTATTCACCATTTATTTAGAATGCAAGGGTATATCTTAGAACATTTATGTATGATCGGAATTTTCTAATTTATATACGTCCTGAGTGGATTAATAATTATGAATGAATAGTAGAATTACTTTTTTTTTTATTAATTCTTAATAATTAAACTACATGTATATGCATTATACTTGTAGTTATTTTTAATTCGGTATTTCATTGTTTTGTTTAAGTTATCGATATTTATTTTAACTTGTATTTTTTTCTGGAAACATTTTGCCGATTCATTTTATATATGTTTTGTAATACATCTCTCCTATTGATGTTTTCCTCTTTATAAATTTACAATGACGGCCAATAAATTTTGAGATATTCCGTTTATATAAATATGATAACCATGCGCTGGAAACGATTTTTTTTAAAATCACTTAATCGACAAAAATATACTTTCATTGCTGTGCATTTAAGACTACTGGTATGACAAGGACGAACATTTAATGTCAACTCAGCTGATGGTATTTTCGACAACCTGTGTAATAAAAGGTATAATCCATATAGTTGGAAAACATTAATACACACACATACACACACACACACACACACACATATATATATATATATATGTTCAGTTGGCAGATCCGACACTCAAATTAAACAAGGTTGTTGATGTTGCTATTTTTAGACAATATATATATTACAGATTTCAAAACGATACCCATGATCCGATCCTTATTAGTTCCCAGGTTTGTAATTTCATTTGGAAAAATCTCCCTCTATATATATAAATGTATATATACGTCTGAAAATCAGCCCATCATTGTAACGTAGTTCCCTCTTCTGGATTCGAACCATCACTGTTATGAAATATATGGCAACACCGCCTGAACCACGTCCAGCGCCCTATTCCACGAGGCTACCTAGGTTATATAAAAATATAGCTTTCGGTAACCGTGTGATACCTCTTCCTAGGTTAAACCTAGGGTTGTTACGCAGTACATGATGTAAAGGAGCTCAAAATATGCAAATCAGCTCCGTGTTTAGCCAAGAGGATTCAATGTCTTTCGACAAGGAATGCCGCCACTCAAATAAACTTAAGGTCTTAAAGAGGGCTTATATCCCATAGCAAGACTTACTTAATGTTAATGGACTTCCAAATGTTTTGGTTTGATCTGCACTGATGCCACATAAGTTGTCGAAATGCGCATATGCAGAAATTAAATTAACAGTAGTCAGTACTTCGCTGATGACCGGAAAACCGACTTTATTGAAATTTGCAATATCGAAATTTTACAAAATTTTGTTAAAACCCAGGAGTATCTCCCTCATGCATACTTCTGACCTTAGCTGAATTTTGGCTTTTCTATTTAGATGCTTTTGGGTATTTGTTCTATATCAGATTACACGTTTCCCGGTTAATGGACTTCCAAATATTTTGGTTTGATCTGCACTGATGATACACAAGTTGTCGAAATGCGCAGAAAATAAATAAACAACAATTCCCAATCGGTAAAATGTAATTTACTATAGTTATTAGAAAGTAAAATAGATAAGATTTGGAACAACAAAAAAATGATAAGTTTTTATAGATGTATTGTTTTTTTTCAGTAAAAATATATTGTGATGGATTAACTGGAAAATGAGAAAACATGTATATAAATAAATACAAAACAATCTGTCATCGGATAGGATTTAGAAATATCACATCAATTAAAAATTTGTAAGGTTTTTTTTTCATTTGCTTATCACGAAATTTACTTGTTTTGTTCTAAATTCAACATTTGAAAAAAAATATCACAGTTCAGATTATAAGCAGATAAGATTAACTAATATATTATAGATGACAATACAGTTCAAATGGAAGGCCAGGAGAAAACAACGGCAGTAGAATACCGAAGGAACAAAGCACATGATTACACAAATCAAAGTCCAGAGGCAAGTCAAAAGCAAGAACACCAAAAGACGGAAGACCAAAGACACCACATGCCAACAAAACACACGAACATTACATATACAACACAAAAAACTAAAGCACTAACAGTGTGAACTCTCAATAAACAAGAGTGACATCAGGTGCTCCGGAAGGGTAAGCATGTCCTGCGCTGTGCACAGCACCCGTCACACTGCCGGTGGTCAATCCAGGGTAAAGTCAAAACCGGTAATGTCAAATCGATTCCTATAGTCATGTCCCTATTATAACAAACAAACACAGTGGTTAAACCGATTTTTTAATACACATAACAATCACAAAAATGGTTAAACTAATAATAAGAACAATTATCTGCAGTTATCAATCTTTGTCTCTAAATTCCATATCATTATCAATTCATAATTTGGTTTTTCATACGGATTATCAATGAATTAAAGTTATAAAAGAGAGGCAAACACATTTATACCTCTTGGGTATTTTATTCCATTTTGGCATTTTCAACAGCTCACAAGCTCACATCTCACTATTTATAATGCCAAATTTTCTTACATTCGATTTGATGAGTGCTCTGTCTTTGTCTATATGTTGTAATCGTCCACTAGCTTAAGACACTAGTACTTTTGTCGGGTAAAGGATGACAATGAGTGTAAGAGCACTTTGCCAGTTTAACTGATGTTTGTTGACAATCCCGAACCCATGGCCAGTGAAGACATGGATGTAGCGTTGCTCGACAATAAGCAAATAATTCCGCTCAAACCGTTGCCAGGGGCCGTCTTGAACTTACTATGAGCTATGGGCAAAGCTCATTGTTGAAGGTTGCTTTTTCTTTTCCATGTTTTAGTAGAGACTTTGTCTCAAGTGCATTTACCCCATATCCTTTCATTCACCATTTATTTTTGTGTTTGACATATATTCACGTTCAGACATGTAGACAAATATTACGCAGGGATCGCGCTGGGCTTCGCCAATGTCGCAATTTGCGATTTTTTTTTCATTCTGGCGACAATTTTTTGACGACATGATTTCCTTCATTACAAAATTTCAATAATACTGAGTTGTTGTTTCATCTGAGATCGAGCGTACAGGTAACCTACACACAGGTAAAAATACACATGTCAACAATTATCCGGCACGTGCTAATTTCAGGAAATAAATCAATTATTGTCGAGTATCATATTATTACAACATAATGCATTTCTTAATTGGATTAAAGGGGTGTTGATTGTCAACAATTGTGATAATTATTGAATCTTATATAAATTTTTATGACATAATTGTTCTCCTGTTGGACTTGATTGATCAGTGATTGATAATGAAAAAGTTTGAAATTCGTTGTCTAAACAAAACATTAAAATTTAATTAAGAGTTTTTGATGTTGTTTTTGTTCTTAATAATGCAATAATTAATGAACTTAATTATGGTCGGGTTATTCATATGGTTCAAGGTAAGTCCCAAGCGGAGTTGAGAAATATTTGCCTATGAAAACGGTCTGCAGTTTATTGAAGAGATCTTAATTTTCTTTGTAATACCGACCCTTTTCTTATAAAATAGATCACTAATAATGAAAATTTCAATCTCAGCCAAATAATCATTGATGTAACATCGTTATATCATGGGGAAACGCAAGTTAGAATTCCCATCTACGCCTTCAAAGTTGCCAAAGTTATCAGCGTTTGGTTTTCAAACTCCACAGAAAATGCTATTGACTCTAACACTGACAGTGCACCAACTACTCCAAACTCTACAACTAGTAATACTGCTGAAAGTTCTACTCCAAATGTAAAATGTAAAACACCTAGTACCAGAAAATTCTTAGATAGTTGGAAATTTGGTCGTCCGTGGCTGAGATACGATCCAAAGTCAAAGTCAATGTTTTCTGATATTTGTATAAAAGCGCAGATGGTCAACTCATTCACAACAGGGTGTGATATTATGAAGAAAGAATGCGTCACAAAGCACGAAAATAGGAAAGGTGTGTTTTAACGGTTTTAACTTATTGAGAATACGTTAAGGTTTAACTTGCGTTGCGATTCACAATACTGCCAAATAATGGAAATACCGATATTATGTATATCCTATGGTCGTTTTTTTTATCCACAAGCGTTTGTCAACTTATATATATATATATGCTGGATTTATGACTCGTACTGAATGTATTGACCGTTTCATAATGCACATACGTTGACATCGGCAAAAATTGATGAAAAGAAATAAACGCGGTGTTTAATGAACTTACTCCAATTAGGATAGTAAAATTTTGCGCATGTTAACACCGACCAACTTTTTAGTGTAGATACCGTACCATTCATTCTCAAATAGTCAAAATGTTAAACATACATACGCTGACAAAAGTAAATAGAACTTACGGCAATAAAAATTTATGGAATGAAAATAGATGATATTTTTTAGACTTACAAATGACATAAGCAAATTTGTTTTGTAACATTTTTTACTCATTATTTCAGGTCACAACAGTCATACTACTGCTTTAAACATCACACAAGAGGTTAAATGTATGGAGTCTGCTAAATCAACTGCCATCTCCAAGAATAAGAATGCAATTATCAGTGCATTAAGAAATACATACTTTGCAGCCAACTACGACCTTGCAAGCACCATGGTGCCCAGATTACACCAGTTGTGTATCACTCAGGTATTTTTTATATATTTATATTTCCTTTTCTTTAATGGAGTATTTATACATGAGAGCAGAGACAGTTATTGTTTTACATTTTTTCAATGGAGTATTTATACATGAGATAGCTTATTCTTATATTTCATTGAATGTAGTATTTATACACGAGACAGTTGATTTTTACGTAGTATTCAATGGAGCATTTATACTCGAGACAATTTATTTTTAAATATTGTTCTATGGAATATTTGTACATGAGATAATTAATGAAGTATATTGACTGTAGTATGAATAATGTGGAAAGACTCCTGAATGTTCTCACATGTAACTTGTAATGTGACAATAATTAATATATGTATGAAAGAACTAAAAAATACACAGCAGACAGATACATCTATAATAAATGATATTTATATTTTATCAGATTATTGTTTTATTTTTATACTTTATTTTTATGTAAAACGAACAATAATTGAAATGACCATTAAACCTAATTGTTTTATTTTTCAGGGAGCTACATAACTTGCAGATCTCCAAGTTGATTCGCACACAAACTACAGTCATCACAGCAGCATAAGTAAATTTCAGGAGGCACTGTCAGAGGTGATTGTTGATCAGTTGAAGCAGGAGGTTGGTTCTTCAGGTGTTTTTAGCGTCATGCTTGACGAAAGAACTGATGTGTCTGTTCACCAGAATCTAGTTGTATATATTCGGTATTTATCTTCTTCAGGTGGTAGGGTTGCCCCAGTTACTAAGTTTCTTGGCATTCGTCAGTTATCAGTTGCTAATGCAGAGTCTATTTATACAGAGTTATTAAGTTTGATTTCTAAGTATGGTTTGTCATTGGATAAGCTTGTAGGTGTTTCTTCTGATGGTGCATCTGTCATGGTAGGTTGTAGAAGTGGTGTTGTTACTCGGTTAGGGAGGTCACTAGTGGTTTGTTGGCTACTCACTGTATTGCCAATAGGTTGGCTCTTGGCACAGGTTCTGCAACAGATAAGGTCAGGTATTTGGTTAAATTTCAGGAGGTTCTGAATAGCATGTTTAAGTACTTTGCAAACTCCCCTCTCAAGATGTCCAGACTTGAGGCTATTCAGACTGTTTTACATGCTTCTGGTACTAGACTGCAGCAGGTTTTTCATACTAGGTGGTTGAGTTTTGAAGGTAGTGTGCAGGCAGTTGTGGACAACTTTCAGTCTTTAGTCAGTGTATTCCTAGATTACCAGTCAGCCAAGGCCCTAGTCATGTACAAGCCCATTACTTCATTCAAGTTTCTGTTCACAGCACACTACCTTGCCTATGTTCTTAAACATTTGACCATCCTTTGCAAGGCTTATCAGAGGTCAGATCTTGATTTTACAGAGGTGAACCCCCTTCTCCATTCTACTGTTGAGGTTCTAGAAGGTCTTAGGTCTAAGCCTGGTAGTAACTTGTCTTCTTTCTGGTCACAGGTTCCCTCAGAGCCCCAGTTGGATTCTTCAGGTTTATGTACTTTTCAGTTAAAGGGTCACACTATCAGGGATGGTCAGCAGCAGAGGTCAGAGGCTTCATCTTCATGTGATTAGTTTGTCATCAGTTTAGTTCTTGAGAATCTCAAGTCCAGGTTTACTGAGGAGGGTGATGCTGTTACTTTCAGTGCTCTTACTAGGTTGTTTGATCCTGCTCTATATAATTGTCAGTCTAGTGATTCTGTTTTATCTGAGGCTTCTGGTGTTGTTTCCACTTATCTTTCTTCTTGCATTGGTGTCTCTTTGTCTGAAGTGTGCTCTGATTTGGAGGGTTTTATATCTTATGCTAGGGTTCAGGTTCTCAGGAATGGTAAGGTGTATTCTTCTGTTTAGGATTTGGTTCAGTTGGCATTTATATCATCTGTTGCTGAAAGGCTCTTGGTGTCGCCAGTGAGTACTGTAGACTGTGAACGAGGCTTCAGCAAGATGAACATCATAAAGACAGATATCCGGAACAGACTAAGTAACAACATCCTTGATATCTTGATAAGAATCAGCACACACAGTAGTGATGAACTCTCATTTGACTATGAACAAGCATTTGATAAGTGGTCTTGTGCAAAGGCAAGACGTATTTTACATCAACTCTCTAATAAACTCTGCAATGTGAATGTGAATGTGATTGCCATGTATTATATTACAGTTATTGTAATGTTATTGATATGATATCATAGTGCAAAATATGACTATAGTGCAAATTCTATTATTGTGATGATGTTGTTATTGTGTAATAAAAATAATAAAATAACAATTGTTATTGAGTTTATTGCAAAAATGATTAGTTATGGAGCAAAGTACAAAAGAACAAAGCCAATACATTAATCTGAGACAATACAATGCAGCAACGCAATTAGTGTTCACCGTCAGTATGTTATTGGGATTCCAGTCGGGTGATAAGTATGCATAATAAAGCTGGCTCCTTTTTTTTCACAATTGGCGACACAATTTTGAAGTTGGCGATTTTTTTGGCTCCTCAATTTTTTGAGCCAGAGCCATCCCTGTATTACGGAAAATTTAACATTGAATGAACATTTTCTACGAAGGATGTTGTAAGAAATCAAGAAATCATATAAATTGGAATTAAATTCACTAAAGGTCAACTACTGTGACAGTACTTTTATTCGCTTTTTGGACTTCCTCGTATGCTAAAACCAAAACATTGAGTTCATAACAAAATGCCTGTTTTAAAGAGTTTGTATAGATTCAATTGGCTTCAATGCGAGAACACGAATTTAAGTACTTACGTAATAGTCATTGGTCATTGTAGTAAAAAATCTGTGAATCCATCTCCTCGGATATTTATTTTTTTATGAATTTATCTATTTTGTTTTTATTTATCTATATTTTTTTGTTTCGTGGACGTCTAATCAGTATCTTTTCATTTTCCATTTTTAATATTTTTGTTTTCGATTGGGTATACTCTTGAACATAACTAAATTCCTTTCACATATCAGCTTCTTTTTTGCGCAAGTACTGAAAAATAATCAATAAATGAATAGTAATCTACTGTATGTTATTTTAATGCTTGAAAATTAAATTACCTGCAATTTACATTTAGCTAGTTATTAATTAACTCGGTACTTTTGTTTTGGTTTTTTGTTATTTATTTTGACGTGTATTGCATGTTTTCTTAAAACATGCTACTGATTAAATTTAATTATGTTTTCTAATAAACTTATTCTATNAATTTTTTTCCAAATCTCACCAAAAGGGGAGGTGCACATCTTCAATGTGTCCAGAACAACTGTGCAAAGTTTCAAAAGTATCGGGTTAAAGGTGTCGGAGTTTCAGATTACACAAACTTGGTACCCCCAAAGCGTGACGGACGGACGGACGGACGGACGGACAGACGGACGTACGGAGTCGAGCGGCTCCTAGACCTGCGGTCACCGTTGGTGACGCAGGTAAAAATAATCAATAAATGAATAGTAAACTACTGTATGTTATTTTAATGCTTGAAAATTAAATTACCTGCAATTTACATTTAGCTAGTTATTAACTCGGTACTTTTGTTTTGGTTTTTGTTATTTATTTTGACGTGTATTGCATGTTTTCTTAAAACATACTACTGATTAAATTTAATTATGTTTTCTAATAAACTTATCCTATTGATGTTTTCTCCTTTCAAAATTTACAATTACGGCGATCAAATTAGGATTAACTGACAAGGATATATTACTTTCATTGTTATGCATTGAAGATTACTTTGGTGACAAAAACTCGCACTATATCTCAACTCAAATGATTGTATTTTCGACAATCTGTGTTTCTTAATAAAAGGTACAACGTAAATAGCAGGAAACATTGAAATATAAAAATTTTAAAAAGAAAGAAAAAAAAGCAAGATATGTTCGTGAAACACCACATATGCACGTAGCACCACTTGTATTAGTTTGAGTCATGTGAAAGAAAATGGATTCTTAATAATTTTGATTAGAGTTATCTTTCTTTACATAAAAAACATATGTAAATGGAATCCAAGACTTAGATTTTCACCTCTGTGACCTTGACCTTTGACCTGATCTTATTTTCTTAGGTTATATTTATGTTACTCTTCACTAGGTCTGTATACTTGCCAAGTACGATAAGTCTATCTTTAACAGTTCAAAAGTTATAGCCAAGGTTAAAGCTTCGGACGCACGGACAGACAGACAGACATACAGGACACAAACAATACAAGTTTGCTCCCGATCCTCGATCTGGGGGCATAAAAACCAAAAACAAAAGATAATGAATAAAAATGAAAAAAAATGAAAAGACAGAGTGCAAATAATCTAAAGGTCCTTAAAAAGCGTTTATATCCTATACAGATAATAGCAAACATTACTCTAGAAATTTGAAACTAAAATAAGTAAGATTTGGAACAAGAAGAAAGAACTTATAATTTTTTGCAAATAAATATTCAATATCAATTTTTAAATTAAGTAAAAATATGTTCTGATGGATTGACTCGAAACTGAAAAAAACATGTATATCAATAAATACTAAACAATCTGCCATCAATATAATAAAAAAAGATATGTTTTTTTTCTGAAAGATATATTTGTCAAACATACATCATTCAAAGATCTATTAGTTTTTTTTCATTTATTATAATTAAATTAATTTTGTTTTGCTCTTTATTCAACATCCAAAAATGTCTTCATATAAAGGTTAGATTTACTGATACATTAGTTCAAATGGAAGGACAGTGAAATTGTTTCAGATAGTCATATCTTTATTATGTAAAACAATAACAACGGTTAAACCGAGAAATGTTTTATACATATAACAATCACAAAAATGCTTTAACTAATAACAATGACAATTATCTGTGGAAATCTTTGTCATTGTGTTTAAATTCCATATTATTATCAATTCATATTTTGGTTTTCAACATGGTTTTCAAGTAAATGTATATATAAATGAGAGGAAAACACATTTTATACCTCTTATGTATTTTATTTCATTTTGTCACAAATCATTAGACTTATTTATGTCCTTGACATCTATAATTTCACGTTCAGACGAACGGATTAACAAAAAGCTTCTTAACGAACAAATCACATATATGTAGACATTTGCGACTTATAAAAGGAGCACTAAATGAAGATTTTCTACAAGGGATACTGTAAAAATTCAAGATATCATTAAATTGGAATAAACTTAACTGAAGGTCACCTACAGTAAAATACTTTTATTCGATTTTTTCAGATTTTCTTAGACTTCCTGGTTTGCTAAAACCTCGAAACTGACTTTATAACGAAAGGCATTTTTTCTAGAGATAGCATGCGTACAATTCGAAAACTGGAATTTAAGTACAAAAGATACAATCATAATAATCAAAACCAAAAAGTTGATGTCCATGAATAAAGGTGCTTCCAAAGAGTTTAATCTTTTGAATTAAAAAAAACAAGAACAAATATTAATTACAATGACCAATCAATAAGGTGATAGCAAACGGTCAACACTGGCACAGATTTTAATGTTTTTACTCTTTTTATATTGAAGGTAATGGGACCAATATTGACCATTAAATCAATGTTTGAAAAGGGTTTTAGACAACATCGGGATAACTTACTGATAAAAAGTTGAAATACTTTTATAAAAGTAAGGTAGATCTAACGCAATACAGTGCACATATTTTAAAATACGAATTGACTTGATTTTAAAGCTGGAATATTATTTTCACCGCCATTTCATTGTGACCCTTATCAAGCGTAATATTTTATTCAACGTGCCCCGAATTAGCTCCGTTTTCCCTGGCCTATAGTTTTCTTTCGTAAATGATATAAAATTGTCAGGCGCGCGATGGTCTAAAGATTTCTGAAACGTTTTTTTCTTTTACAGGCAATTATGCACGGAGGCTATAAGGAATCACTGTTTTTCATCGGGCTGGTCATCCATCTCTTATCATTTTATCCCGAGTGTTAAAGAATGGAAAATAATGAAATAAATGGCCAGCCTGGTGTATATCAATGATAACCTTGAGTTACCATGAATCAGGAGAACTATGGGACAATTTCAACCTTTCATTGCCTTTGGATTTTTGTATTTCCAATTATTAAATGTGCCAATTACGTTACAAAAAAATTTGAAACATCATATCAGAATCTAAAAGTTGTGTTCTTTTAGTGTGACGTCATCGCTCATGGTTGCCTTATTTCATTCCATCAAAATGGTCTTTTGCATTTGAGTAAGGGACTGACCATTTAACCATGTAACAACAAAATATTTTTTTTCAAAATTAACATTATTTTTTGGGGCAGAAAGCCTCCGTCAGAAAATTTTTTTTCATCATTTTAGCAGCCAAAATATTTTTTCACAAAAAATCGGCTCCAGATTATTTTTTTTAGAAAAAAATCATAGCCCCCCTGCAAGTTAAATGGTCGGTCCCTAATTGCATAAAATAATTCTCTTCGAATGTCGATCAAAAGTTTATCATTTTTACATCTCTAATGGTCTCATAGCTTTCGAGCACGCCTTTTTGGAATAATTCTATTCGACATTTATTTTATATGAATGCCCAGCAGTAAGCATGTTCTTCGAGATTCCTTTAAATTATTTGTACATTTTTTGATAAAACCATTGCCTAATGATCGAAGTCTGATGACAGAAAATCGTGATCGATCACATATTATATTTTTTTTTTAAAATACGACAAACCTGACTTACTAGTAGTTTTGTATAGGGCTCGATCTACTTAAGATGAACGTTTCACGAATAAATAAATACATTTCATTTTTATTTAATGGAACAGTTACCTGCTATTTTTTAGTTCTTTTTATACTTAAGGCATGGGGACAAGTTCATGATTTCTTCAAACATTGAAATTCAATTTTGTTTCATTTAGGTTTAAAAGCCAAACAATACATCTCATTGTTGTATTAGGGACAATTATGATTTAAGTTTTATAACAGCAACATGATCACTGGTAGATAACGTTTTCATTTGGATCAGTTAAGCTTTTGTTCTCTATCAACTTTTCATTTGGTCATCCAAATGATTTGATTTAACCTGCACTGAAGACACCCAAATTGTCGAAATGGCCTCCTGTGGAAACTAAATTTGCAGTTACTTCGATATTTCGATACCCCTGAGTCGACGAATGTGTTGTAGATTAATAGTATATCCTTTTGTTAGCCCTGTCTACGTCGGATTTTGACTTTCATTTTGACAAAACTTTGAGCTGTTTGTTCTTTATTACCTTTTGCATATTTCAATTAATGGTGTCTCATATGTTTTGACTAGATGTGAAGAGAAAACATATGATAGAAATAGGTATTTGCTCGAAATGGGCATATGCAGACAAAAAAGATAAAAAACTTTTTTCTATGAAGCATATTTGTAAACGCTGATTGGTTCATACAAGAATGACAACCTACAGAGAAAAATATTTGTATGCCTTTGTTGATGCATAAAAATGCGCAAGCACGTTGGTTTTCAATCGAAGTCATGCCTCCATACATCCAAGTCTTGATATAAATAAATAATAAAGTTTATTAACGTAAAAGATGGACCCTCATGGGTTGAAAAACAAACACACAAAATAATTACATTCCAAAGACTCGACAAACATAATTATCTAACAACACAAACATTTGTAGTTATGATTGAAGACACCCCCCCCCTATAACTCAAGTTCACCATCACCTGTGTAACATCTATTCATATCTCCAAGTCGGTCACGAGCATTTTCTACACAAAGCGGACAATTCCGTACAATAATGTTCATAGAAGACAAAAAAAAAAAAATTATAATTGGCTAAAATAGCTAACATTGCGAGTAAGGCTACAAAATTGTGCTGTGTCTGCCGAGAGCCTGTTAATCAGCCACGGAACCGGGGCTCTGTATGGATCTTGTTTTGAATGGTTTTTGAACTAAATTGTGGGGGGTAGGGACCAGAAGGAGCCGCGTTCCCGTTGCTGATGTGTCTTTTTATCCGCGCACTTGTAAATAATTTGCACCTATCGGTCTCGCGGCGGCGCAATCAACTAAAGTGATAGAATAATCAATCTGATGACTGTGATCACGAGTCGGTAGGAGTAGAAGTAGAAATCTATTATACGGTGCGGCTTCGCCTAACCATATAATAGATTTCTTCTTGCATCTTAACTCAAGATGTTAGCTTTTTAGCTTATAATAATATATGATATAAGAGAACTCTCCGATTTTCGTAGTATTCTTTTAGTTATGCATGACTTCCGGAAATGTTTAAGTAAAGTTCAAAGTCGACAATATCAAATCCTCAGAGTCTCGTTTTAACTTGTGTATTTCATGCAACTTTCAATAAATGAAATCTCTCTTCTACAGAGCTTTGTATTGTATTAAGAGATTATTTATGTCAAACATACAATGTAGCTTAAGGTAGATCGACACTAATACACGGCGCATTCGATTGGCGCATTTGCGAAACACAAGTCGGACGCGGAATTGACTTGATTTCCAAGCCG
>MJUU01017800.1:0-15169 GCA_002080025.1 Modiolus philippinarum | reverse complement strand
GAAAGCTAAACAATAAACATGTTCTCACATTTCCCTATATATTCGTTGTAAATATTGCTGAAAAATACTGATTTTGGCGTGATTTTCAAAGCCAGATAACAGGAAAAGACGATCGGTGACATATCATTTTTATTTTACTTTTGGAATATACAGGTTAAGATCAGCAAAATATCTTAAAAGAAAAAAAATGTCTGATATTTTTATTAGGATCGAACTACCTTAATTGTGTAATGTCTTCTTGGATACTTGATGTTGTATATTTCGGTAGTACGGAAGGAACTTATCAGATTTTTAAATGTAATGTTTGCTCAGAAAAATTATAATTAACAATCTGGAATGCGTGCATTTGTGAGAAATTTTAAGATATTCATTTCTAGGGGAAGGAAATATACTTTGATATTAGGCATCACTATAAAGCTGGTATTTTGTAGAATATTAAAATTTGCCAAACCGGAGATCAATTTCCTTCCCGAGTATTAAGTTTTGCAATCCACTGCCATAAATTGATTGATTGATTGAATATTGTTTAACGTCTATCCAGCAATATTTCAGCTATATCAAGACGAGAACAAGTTTGTTAATAAATAATCACTTTGGGGTTAAAGGGCCATGGGACGGAAAATTCTGTTTGCCACTGGAAAAGTAGGGTGAATTCGTCAAGGGCGGGGAATTCAGCCTTGTAGCCGATCACCTACGGACCACCCCAAAAAGAGCTTGCTACAAGGGTTCTTTAACGTGCAGGAAGCGTGGCATTTCTTCCAACACGTGGACCTGAGTTTACATCCCATCCGAAAGATGGGTTGTGTATTTATTAATCCCGCACAACCACGGAATGGGTCCTATTTCTATATCCCGGGACCCTCGGGGTCAGCCTCCACTGCCATAAAAATATATGTATTTAAATCTTATATTGTTCGCAAGAAATCCTTTTGTGGAAATACTAAAAAAAAGTAGCCAATGAGTGAAAAAGGGAAAGTAAACTCACACAAAAATTAATCCATTATATAATTTGCAAACTTTGATGTTAATGTCCAGATTTCATGCACTTATTGCATTGGCTAAGAACTGATTAAGCATGTTTGAATTTCTTTTTTACCAATCAATCCCTCGCTAAAATGACTTAAATGATTTTGGGAAGGAAATTTTTAAAAAAGTATTCCAAGTTAATATCCATTTTTCAAACTTGGATAGAGACGATACAATTAAAAGTAAACGGCCACAATTCTCAGATTTCACAATATTCAAGACACAATTAACATATAATATTCAAGGTTTCATAGTTGTCATTATGACATGCGGACTGAAATACAATGTCTTTGTGTCAGAAGATAACATATAGATGAAGTTTATTCATTTTTTTCGCTGTTTTTGACTTTACAACCAGTAAAGATATGTTACGCATGATGGGTGTTATGTGGGTCCGTGTCGTTCATCTCTTTATGTGTTTCTATTCTTTTCTCTGCAACATACTTATGTGCTGTTTTGTTATTAGTGTTACGATGTTGCCGTTGTCTTTAGATTATCTTCACTTTTCAAACTACTAAGTCGGTCGTCATTTACATCGCTGACCTTCTATCGGTCTGTCAAAGACAAAACAACAACACAAAACTAATAAAATACTAACTACCGAAGTTACTGTTAATCAGGTTGAGAAAAACCCCAATTGGGGTACTATACCCCAATTGAGGTATAATATCCCCATTGGGGTATATGGTTATACCCCAACTGGGGTATATTACCAGTTATTTGTTAATTATATTTTAGCGGTTGAATGGCGCATCATCATACATAATAATTATAAATCTATAGGATAAGAGCTTCCGGATGATATACTTCTGTTGTCAAAAGGATAATGCAAATTTCTGCAGATCGATTTATGATTTTACAAACCAGTGACTCTGATTTAGAGATAACATAAGATTTGAGGTTCTTGCAATCGTTCTATGCTGCTTATCTAAAAGAAAACTCTATCTACTTTCGAATAAAGCAAACTTTGATAGATGTAGGAAAATATTTTTTGATTATCAAAGAAATTAAGAAAGGAGAAATATTCAAATAAACATGTCATTTGATTACTTTCAGAGTTTTCTCTCTTTGTCCATGTCTTAAAAATACTCTGAAAGTAGTCTGCAACAATAGTGTTTGAAACTTCAATATCTTTGCTAATTTTTAAAAACTAAACTTCAGTTCAACTAGATTATGTTTTCACACACTCCCCGTTTCTTTTGCACTGATATTATACCCAGTTACAATTGCGAAGATCTTAGATTTTGACAGAATCAAATATATGATTTTACGTCCTTAAAATTCCCCTGCTGGTGAAATGCAGCATCATCAAGTAGATGGTGATATGTCATTTGATGACAGCAATCACGAAGTTTCTCATGTATAATGTTTCCTTCCGTGCCATTGAATTGAGAAAAAATAATCTATATAAAACTGACCAGATACCCCAATTGGGGTATAACCATATACCCCAATTGGGATATTATACCTCAATTGGGGTACAGTACTCCAATTGGGGTTTTCCCCAACCTGGTTAATTTTGTTTATGCATATGCGCATTTCGACAATTCATGTCTCTTCAGTGCAGGCCGATCCAAAACATTTGGAATTACATAAATTGAAATACTTGTAAAAGCTGATAGAGAACAAATAACCGAAGGGTCTTAATTGAAAAGCCAAAATTCAGCTAAGGACAGAGCTACAATGTATGCATGAGGGAGATACTCCTTATTTAAAAACAAATCGTTAAATTTAAATTGCAAGTTTCAAAACATAATCGGTTTTCGGGCAAGCAACGACGTACTGGCTACTGGGTCGGTGAGTACCCTTGGGGACTAACAGTCCACCAGCAGTTATGTATGTTTATATTTTATGTATAAATATACATAAAGAATCAAAGAAATTATTGAATGAAAAAACGAAAAACACCAAACAAACGAACTAAAAGACACATCTATTGACGTTTCAAAGAAAAATACAAAATGCAATTTTAATATCAAAAACGAAACTAGTCAAACATTTCTTGATAAGTAAAAAATACTTGAGTTTTGTCCGATGACTGATATCAATATATAAAAAATGGAGATAATGCATATATTAGATCAGTAAACGGGGCCATCAATAAAAGGATTACACTTTATCCGATTTTAATAGCCAAAGTTGTCATTAATTCATACGAGCTGTTCTTAAAGTTTTAAAATCTGAAGGTATTGCATTGATGGTATTTTCTCCCGTTAGTCCCAAGCTAAAGAAATGACGATTATAATGCCTACCCATGCTAAAACTACAAATGAGGATAGTTTGCATGAATTATTTCATGATTAAAGATATATTATAAAAAAAAATCAGCAAAAATAAAAACTCCGAAACAAACCATTCACTAAATGAAAACAAAATAGTTTAATATTGTTATTGTATTTTGATAAATAAGGTAATATTTGACAGGAAGAAGGCGTTCATGTAATGAAAAATAACTCAGATGTCTTGAAAAAAAATTTTATCTATCGAAGCAAGCAACCTTAATATCTCCCACAAAACAACATCGATATGACGTCACAGAAAAAAGACATTTACGGCTTTCAAACTTTTATATATTCTCATATGTGTTTAAAATACCAAATTGTTTAATATATAATGTGGACCATGTATTATTGTGCCTTTATAAAATTTTGACATCATAAAATAAGTTTTTACAAGTTTCAAATGAAATGAAAAATGTCTACTGTTCTTGCTATTGACAATCTCCACTTTTTAGATTAAGTAGACATTATTTACGCACAAGAAATAAAATTAAGCTAGTAATGATTCCAAATACTGCACATTTCTGGATCTAACTATCATCATTGACGCTGGTAATATGAAAATTAAAATATATGAAAAAGGGACGATTTTGATTTCACTATAACTAATTTCCCTTTTCCTGACGGCGACATTCCTATACTCCAACATACGGGGTGTACATTTCGATTCGCACGTGTTTGTTCTACACTTAACGATTTTAATGAACGTAACCTTACTATCACAGCAAAACTTTTACAACAGTGTTACAGATTTCATAAGTTATTGAATACCTTTAAGAAGTTTTATAACAAATATGAATGTTTAATATCTAATTATGGCGTTACTCGCAAACTGCTTGTTGCTAATGGCATTACCAATCCTCGTTTCTGTCTAACGTCATTGTGTTCTGTGGCTAACGTCATTGTTTTCTGTGGTCTCGTTTTGGCCATGTCTTGGGACTTCGATTTTTTTTGTAAATTTCACTCCTTTGTTCCTTCGGTATTCTTCTGCCGTTGTTTGACGGTATTGTTGTTAAAAATGCCAGAAACTGATTAAAAATCCAGAAAAGCTGGGACATAACTTACATTATTTACTTAATAGGGGATATTGACAAGATACTCTGCTTGCAACAAATCTAGTGACCTGAAAATTTAACATACATACTGGCCTCTCACTAATACTGCCGATGTCTTCTGAAATATATGATGATTCTTGACCAAATCCTGCGGGAAGTTTTGAGTTTGATTTTTCTTCCGCAGTGCGAGAGTGTTTTACCAGCAGACTAGGCTCCTTAACTAGCCAGCAGATTAGTGGCGAGCACCCTTTGACCCACGTTTCAAAATTACGTATTGTCATATTCTCTCCTTCAAGATTGTCTTCATGGAGTTATTCCCGGTTTCCATGGAAATCGGGTACTAGAATGGTTCGCTGCAAGCATGTCTGCAGAAACGAAAACAAAGCTTGCTCATTGGTCAGAGGTTCCCGCGTAATACTGGTGCTAAATGATGTGCGTCGTCTCCGTTATCCCGCTGATTTGCACATCGATATAAACCATTCGAGGATACACTGGAAAAAACTTGAATTTAACTATAAACTGATTGCCTCATATATGTTTACATTGTCATTGCCTTCAATGTAATCAGTTTGCGAAATACAACCATGGACAAGTAAGGGACGACAAATACCCAAATTAGCTATATTGGAGTCAACTGGTATAGGGAAAGGCAATCGTTTCTTTATTCCCGGTTGCCATGGTAGCTTTAGGAATCCGTCAATCTGTATTTTAAAAAGGTCGGAATCTGATCCGATCAGCAGATTTCCTCTGGTATTATTATCTATCCTGAGGGCTTCCGATATGGGAAACGTGCATAATTTTATATCTACTGTTCCGAACACTAAAGAAACTGTTTTGTCGCAGCTTTAAACCAACGATTGTTTGAATGTTTCATAAAATACCGTTTAACAGGTTGAAATTGAATATTTTGATATAAAGCATTTTTTACAATTTATAAATGTATCCATACACACGGGTATGGATTCGTTGCTCTTAGGGATGCCAGTATATTTGTAAAACTAATTGTTGTATATATTTGTCAATAAATGTAGACAATACAGTACAACGAGGTGAGCTTAGCAGGATGTAGTACATTTTATCCCAGATTGAACAATCACTCCAGTTATTTAATTCTTTGTTACATATATATATGCCCAATAAATGCATTGATGGCTATAAACCGGGAAGCTTTTTAAAAAAGCTTAACTTGGTAGTCTATCTGTATTGGGTTATATTCGTATGTTTACTATACTATAGGGAAACGGGACAGATAAAGGGGAGGTTTGAGTACCCATAAACCAGTTTAACCCTACCGCTGGCTTTTGCTAGTGCCGGTACCAAGTCCGGCTGTCCCGAGTTCCTATCGTTGTTTACGTTTGTCTTTTGTCTTATTTGTGTTTTTCCCGTGTAGTTCCCTAGCAGATTGTGGCATGTAATTATATTTTGCAGCCATTGTAGGTGTTTCCTGTTGCCTGTTTATTTCATTCTGCTATCAACGGAATTTTCGAGAAATTGAGAACTGCATGGGATAGAAATCGAAATGTGCGTGCATCAACATTCCTGTCATGTTTTATAACTGTATTAAATGTATTTATACACCGAGGTCGTATGAATTTAATTCAATGGACATTTTAGTTATTCACTTGGTTTACAATGTGATCACACATGATTCAGCTTTATTCTCGAGAGTACAATTATGTGTGCTTTATGGACGATTTTTTCTATTAAAAGTGCAATTAGGGTGAAATGGATGTAAGGAATGAGTTTTTATTCTTAAATCGTGTTTCAAAAAGTGTTCTTTATTATTGAGCGTTTTTATGTATATGTTAGGAACTCTAAAAACTGTCGATAAAATATCGGCAAACGACAATCTAGGAAAAAATTAGAAAGGGGAAAATTCTAAAATAAAAAAAAGTTAACAGATGACACTTCAGTTGCAACAGCAGGACAAAGACAATAAACGGACAAAAAGAATAAGAATACAAAAACAGGATATCAGTAAACACCTACAATGGCCAGGAGCTACAATCGTATGCCATAATTTACAAGCGAACTGCACTTGAAAAACAATAATGAAAACGAGAGACAAACACTAATATAGATAGGAACTTGATACCACAAAACGCCACAAAAGTAAGATATTAGTTGTGTAAGATCCTCCAACCCGCAAAATGGTATCATCTGATACTCTGTGAGGGTTAGGATGAGATGTGTCACTCGTCAAATCACAAATGAAAAGTTCAATGTTAAGGAGATGGATCATCATGCCTTCTTGATCTCGCTTGAGAGGTGAATATTGTTCACCTCTGGTTGAAGACCATCAGCCGACATCAAGATGTAGACAGGAATAAAAGCCCTGTCCTTGATAAACTGGAGTGTTCTATGTATTGTGTGCGTTTTGGTCACATGTAAATTCAACCCATATCCTTTCATATTTTTCTATTTAGTATTTATGTCAGATTTCCTGAATCCGATGGCTTTATCCAATTCAAAGCACTATATAATTTTTTGCTCATGAACCCCTTATTTTTTCCATAATTTTATTTACACATCTTCATGAGCATTCTTTTCTATCTTATTCTATTTATTCTGTCACATTCATTCATGGTCGAACCTTTGCTATTGGCAATCCTATGAATAATTCAGCTTCCCGCAAAATTTTCAAATTCTTATATCTCGAAAAAAGAGATCACCAACCTACAGATTTGTTTCGCTAAAATTGCGTCTTATTTTATTTCTAACAAAATATCACATTAATTTGAAATCCTGTTTATTTTTAATTGAGTGGCGCATCTCTTAAAACAACGGCAGTAGAATACCGAAGGAACAAAGCTCAAGATTACATAAATCAAAGTCCAGAGACCAGGCAAAATCAAGAACACCAGAAGACAGAAGACCACAGACACTACATGCCCACAAAACACACAACCACTACATATACAACAAAAAAAAACTAAAGCACTAACAATGTGAACTCTCAAAAACAGAGTGACATCAGGTGTTCCGGAAGGGTAAGCATGTCTTGCATGTATACAGCACCCGTCACACGGTCAGTAAGGCATATGTTTTGAAAGATCTGTTGAGTAACTGATTGGCTATTGTCATTTTCTAACCCTGAGACAAAACCAATTGAAAACCGTGGTACATGTAACTTCTCTAACCCTCAAACCGTACCACGGTGAAATTTTGAAAAGCTTTTGTATTCACCTTAGTAGTCAAACATGGACAGGGACAGATCGGTACCACAAACATTACTGACGAGGACAAAAGTAAAATTTAATAGGACAACACAAAAAATTAAGCACTGACAGCGTGAACTCCCATAAAAAAGGGAGCAAATGAACAAACACAGGTATATGGAGTAAATGTACATGGGACAAAATCCCTTAAATACATGGTAAGATTGAGCAAATGGAACAACGCTTTTATTGTTATTCTTAATCTTGAAGTCACTATGAGGCCTTGACTTAGAGCAAACACTCTAACCTCATAGTAAAAAAGAATAGAAATTTAACAGGAAACACTTTCAATGGCCGAAAAACATATACCTGTATGGGTTTTATTCGTATATTTATTATTATTTATAGCGTCTAAAAATGTTATTATTCTATGTTAATTATCAAAACATTTAGATCAACGAAAGGATCGAGCTATTTCTATGTATATTTACTATTTGATATTGCATAAAAGCTGGTTTTATTATGCAAATTACAGGTCAAATGTTAACTGGAGTGATCAAATAGTGATGCAAACCTTTCATTTAAAATGCTTCTTTTTATTGCCTTTCTCTTCAGCGATTCTGTACCACACCAGGAGCAGATTATGCTTACCCTTCCATAGCAGCTGATGATACCTCAAGTTTTTGTAGGGGTAAGTATTCTTGTGTTCTTGCTTATTTTCGTTTATTTGTTTTGTCTTTGTCTTTAAATGAATTTAGCTTAAGTAAAAAACTTAAATACACGTTATTCACAAACTCAAAACAAATGCATTTTAATAAATAAGAGAAAATAACATTGGAAAAAAAAAGTTATGTAACGAAAAATAATTAAGATGTCTTGGTAAAAATTTTCCGTCGAAGCAAGTATACCTATAGTCTCCGGCATAACAACCCCAATATGACGTCAAAGCGAGAAACACCAATACGGGAATTTTGAGTAGTATTCATTCCGGAAAAAAAATCTACTATTATACGAAAAAATCAATACATCAATACAGTTAGATTGAATCACTATATTGATTAACACTGTTGAGGTAAGGGAGATTTATATTTAATCTTTTTGTAGCGCTTCAGGCTGATTATTTTTCGTCAACTGAAATTTAGTTAAATAATTGTCATGAAGAACAAATTATAAGTACACTTCAATTTCATAAATAGTTTGTTTTTAGGCAGTATGTATTTATATTCAATAGGTCTGGTATCCAATAATCTTTCTTATTTAGTATTTGAGCACACGGGTTCTGCCTTCAATTACACGAGAGCTCCTATCTCGAAAGTCCCGTATTTACGCCATTCAAATTTTGAAATGATCCCATATGCATTTATATTAACAAATTGTTTAAAATATTTAAAGAAAATTAGCAGTTTGTTGAAAGAAGCAATAAGGATTTTTCACTTTTACAAAAGTTGTTTACATAAGGCATAGCCCTCGGAAAATAAGCTTCCTCGAGCTGACAAAATTATAAAGTTTCCTTAACAGCGACCGTAAATGTATATTTCTTTAGGTATTACTCATTTTATATTTAGAGTGGGTTGGGGTTAAGGTTACAAACAACGACTGTAGAATACCCAAGTCACAAGGGAAGTAATGATAAAAAAATCAAAGTACAAAGACATGGCAAAAAACGGCAACAGAGAAAAAACAAAGACAAAACAAGGACGTGATAAAGTCACAAAGCATGGCTATACAATGACGACATTAAGAACAAAAAAAAACACTCATTGTGTGAACTCCCATGAAAACCGGGAGTTTTTACTCGCAAAAATCACGGAAATTTATGAATACATAAATTTCACGTGTTGCGCCTGATAAATGTTTTCTTAACTTCAATTAACATTCATAATTATTTCGCTGTAATAACATCCCATATTAGACTATTTTATCATCTTCTTAAGACGAAATAATATGCAGATTAAATCAAATATGAGGTATGAGCTAAGCTAATTGCTAAAGGCCCCATGGTGACTTCCAGGTGAAGAATAACAATACCCATGTGTTTGTACGAATTAGCCTCAGTATCATTTACTCTATATTCTTATTATTCACAACGTTTTTTTCAGAAAAAAAGCTCAAATTCATAAATTCATATTGTCTTCATTAAAATTATAATCTTTTGATCTTTGCAACAATTGTACAAGTATTATTGTATTTGCTCTCGGTCCAAATGAATAAAATTTTCACAGGGTTCAAATAATGAATAATGGCTACAATTGTTGCTATGCATAATAACCTTAAGCAATCGTCTGACATATACGGTACTTTTGCGTGAAAAAGGAATTGAAATGTGCGTGCATTAATATTCCCTTAATGTCTTATTTGTAGTAATGTAATTAATGTATTTTTGCACCGAGGACGTGTAAAGGTTGTGCTATATATATTTTATTGAACGGACAATGTATTTGTTCACTTGGTTCAAAATGTGATCTCTCGTTTTTCAGGTTTATTCTCGAGAGTATAATTATGTTTGTTTTATTGACAGTTTCTTATTAAAAGTGCAATTAGGGTATGTCATGGATATACGAAATTAGTTTTATACTTAAAACGTGTTAAAAAAAAGGTTGTTTTATTCATTATTGAGATTTTTATGTATATGTTACAAAAAGTTTTAAATACCAAGAGCACGCATTGATTCTCTCATATTTGCGTCTAGGTTTCTGATCCAGCATATGACAAGTCGATAAAAGCATCCTGTAGATAAATGACAGTATGAAAAAGGAAAAAAAAAACATAAAATGAACGAGAACATCACAAAGCGGTAGTGAATACCTTTAATGATGAAGAAAGGAGTAAAATTTTCTATGACTTTCCTTTTCTTGCAATCAATATTTTTTTTTGTCAGTTGGCAACCGTATCTCACTTGAAGTATTTCAGATATGTCATTTAAATTTGTTCTGATTCCATATGACTTCAAGAAAATGAAGTGATATATTCTTATCGTAAAAACTGTGCACTTATTCAAATTTGCGGACAAACTATTGGAACAATTACATTCAAATGAATTAATTACATTAAAGTAAAACACTACTAATACAAAGTTTTTTGTATCAATATGCATTGATGAACATATAGCAAATTAAAGCACGATAAACTCAAATCTTTAAAGGACAAAGTGAGTACCGGGTATGAAAAAAAACTAGCATTGATGCATGCGACACAATGAGGAGACCAGAGCGGTCAGAAATTCCTGAGGACGATTATTCAAAATGTTCATAAATGCGGGACTAAGTCCCTTTAATGAAATAATTGGTTTTTGTAGGCTTCTCAAATACCTATACATCTCGTCCCATGTTTTGCCACATACCATAACGGTGCCGCCACCAAACGCTCGACACTGCAGCACAATAAAATAGTGTTCACCCGGTCCTCTATATGTTCCACGTCTATCACTGCTCTAAATGTGATATTAGGAGTTGTCCTGAAAAAGAATGTGGAACAGGCTTGTTTTAACTTTAAATGTCGTTTTACTTGATACTCGATGACTTTGGAATAGACAGGCCGGATAATCGGGCGTTTTTATGGAATGGAATACTGACAATGACGGTTTGGACAGTTCTGATAACTCTTAAAATCGTTCTTACGGTCGACCCAAACTGTCTCACAATGTCTGCTTGACTCCAGTCATACTTGAGCAAACCAAGCAACTGGTTCTGTTATATAAGAACAGTCATTGCAATTCAAATATTTTTTAAACCACATAGAGGATGTTTTCTGAAATTGTGTGTACACAATTCAACTTACTCACAAAAAAGAAATTGAAATCATCTAATTATTTCTTTGCAAATGAAAAGGTCGAAAAATTGGATGCTCGAAAACTTTATTCAAAATCAATGAACCAGACAGAATATTGACAAGGCTTACCTTGTCTAATACAGAAGTACTTCTACTTAAATATTGAAAGTTATTCAACATTTTTGGGTGTAGTTACATATTCCATGAGCATAGCATGGGTCTGGCTTTGTACCACTTCGAATTTTTCAGATTACCAGTTTCAAGTATTGACCAAATTTGCTCATTTCTGAGCAGAAGGGGACAAAATGTTATTAAGATAAATGTTAAGAATACTTTAGTAGGTGTCTATAAATTATATTTGTCGAAATGAAATAAATAACGGAATCAATACTGAAATTATTTAGGTTGTTTTTCGTTTTTCAATAGTTTGGTTTTCTTTGTTTTGTTCTGTTTTGTTTTTATACTCTATTAGTAATTTGTTTTGCGATTATGGAATTCTCTGATTGTATTTCATCGAGTGCGATAGCTGAGAAATCCATTCGAGCATGACAAATTACTAATAGTGTTTTTATTGCTAATTCTGTTATTGATAATTACTAGATACATGTATGTGTTTCTTTTGCAACTGAGGTTTTTTGTTTTTTGTTTTTTCGTTTTCTTTTATTTTTTTGTTTTTTTTTTTGGGGGGGGTTTTTGTGTTTTTTTTAATTTGTGTTTTTGTTTTTTTGTTTTTTTTTTTGTTTTTTTGTGAAAATAATGTTTTTTGTTAAATATAGCGCTTTCTTTCTTGGGATTATTTTTGTCACGAAACGTTACGCGACGTGATATTAATACGCTGTTGCTAACATTCCATAGGGATTGACGATTATATATTCTTATCAGCGCAGTGCAGTGATAATTGATTTTTCGTTGGTTGGGAACAATTGAATATTTAGCAAATTAGCGATTACATGTATTATTGAAAAAAGGTCGAAACAGTTTCGTTTTTAAATATTATAAGGACATAGGTTTTTGAATCGTCTGACTTTCAAATGATGTCATAGCTTTCTTGAAAAAAAAATGACAATACCAATTTGAAACCTAAACATCAAAATGGAATTGGTATCATGATGTTTTCAATTGATGAAAATATTGTTTCTCTTCTGTTACGTTTTTAGCATAATAATGTAACTATATTGATACTTAAACATGAATAAAAAGATAATACAAATGTGAAAAATTCCGGAAGTTTTTTTTCAGATTATTTGTTCTAATATTTTAATATAGATAATAAATAATTCTCAAAATAAATACACATACAAAATGTTACTAGTGAAAAATAATAAATGCAAGCCAAACAGAAACATTGAGGAGACATTAGTTGTCGAAATGCGCATATGCAGAATTTAAATTCACAGTAACTTCGGTATTTAGTTATTTGTTACCACTGGGTCGATGCCACTGCTGCTGGATTGTTAGTCCCGAGGGTATTCACTAGCCCAGTAGTCAGTACTTTGGTGCTAACCCGAAAACCGATTCTATTTTGAACCTTATAATATCTAAATTTTTGTAAATTTTGTTGAAAACTAAGGAGTATCTCCCTCATGCAAAGCTCTGTCCTTAGCTGATTTTGGCTTTACATTTAGATCATTTTGGTTATTTGTTCTCTATCAGTTTTTAAACATCTTTGAGTTTATGGTCTTCCGAACGTTTAGATTTTATCTGCACTGAGGAGAAATTAGTTGTCGAAATGCGCATATGCAGAATTTAAATTCACAGTAACTTCGGTATTTAGTTATTTGTTACCACTGGGTCAATGCCACTGCTGGTGGACTGTTAGTCCCCGAGGGTATTCACCGGCCCAGTAGTCAGTACTTTGGTGCTGACCCGAAAACCGACTCTATTTGGAACCTTATAATATCTAATTTTTTGTAAATTTTGTTGAAAACTAAGGAGTATCTCCCTCATGCAAAGCTCTGTCCTTAGCTGATTTTGGCTTTACATTTAGATCATTTTGGTTATTAGTTCTCTATCAGTTTTTAAACATCTTTGAGTTTATGGTCTGCCAAACGTTTAGATTTTATCTGCACTGAGGAGACATTAGTTGTCGAAATGCGCATATGCAGAATTTAAATTCACAGTAACTTCGGTATTTAGTTATTTCTTAATGTTTATGAAAACGGACATGAAATTATAAGAAAGGACTTACTTGTAGATGAAAGCACAGAACAGGATTGATAATTTCGTAATAAGCATTGTGTAGAACATATGAAAAAGAAAGGAAATGGGGTAAATGTCAAGGAGACAACATCACATATCTAGGTTAAAACGACCCCAAAACAAAGTATCTAGGGGTCACCGTACGGTCGTCAACATAGTGAGGAACCTCACACAATATAGCAAGCCCTTAATGGCACCAAAAAGGTAAAAAAGTGAATAAATCAATGGAAACCAACCACATCCAATAACTCAAATATCAAGAAACTAAAATTTTATAAGAAGACAAAATTTATTATATCCTTGAAAAATCTAAAGGTAGTTCGGGGACTAAAAACAAAACAATTGATTTTTCTTATTTTTCTGTCATTAAAAGTTTATTTCATTCATTTTAATAAAAAATCATTTGTTCACCGTACTCGTTTTTGTCTAGATGCCTCCCAAAATTGCAAGATTTTGAGCTTTTTAAAATAGCCTATATAGGGAGAAATACAATTTTAGAAATTTTTGTATGAATAAAACGATAGATTTAAGTGAAAATGTAGTACACAGTATGTCCAAGAATTCTCTCTGTAAATATAAAATAAAAAATAGGTGTCTCAATATTTTGATAAATATGTGATTTTTCCCTAATTATTTCTTTAGAATTTACTCCCCTTAGTAAAATAAGAATTTTTCAAAACGTGACATATTTTGTGAGCTAGCAGGATAATTGATGCTTATTAAATGTTATCTTTTATCAATAAACTATTCAAAATCATTCTAACAACATGTTCTTGCTTTTGCCTTGTCTCTGGACTTTGATTTATGCAGTCTTGTGCTTTGTTCCTTCGGTGCCGTTGTTTTTTAATGGTAAATTTAAATTTTCATCACATGTGCTAGATGGATGTGCAGTTTTAGACACCCGAACCACCTTAATACCAGTCGTATATATTTTCTTAATTCAACCTGCTGTAAATAGCAAATTACTTTTAAGAACTTTATACGGTTTGCCAGACTTATTTTTGTCGTTTCAATAACATTGTTAAAAATCCATTGAATTTTCTTCTCTACATATAATTGTTCCACTAAATAAACTAATGACAGTATTACCATATCAGATATGTTGAAATGAGCATATGTAGAAAATTAATTAACAGTAATTTCGGTATTTTGTTATTAGCTGAATTATTAGCTGAATTAGCTACTCAAATGTTCATGGATTTCTATTGAAGGAGCAAATAAGAAAAAGAAGCGAAACGGGGAATATGTCAAAGAGACAACGACCCAAAGGGGAGTAATAACAACTCAAAGCCACCATAAGATCTTCAATGAACGGTGAGGAAACCCCACACCCAACGGCAGGTCGAAGTTGGCCCCTAAATAAAGAGTAATCAAGTTCAGCGAAATAAACATCATGATCGTAGACTCCCATAGACATAAAGTGAACTAACTAGAAAACAGACAAGACACACAAAGACTAAATAAATTTCCTGACTTAGGACAGGCGTAATCCTGCTGCGGCGGGGTTAAACTAGTTTTATTGGGCCCAAACCTTCCCCTATAGCCAATGTGATTAATTAAAAAAAACAATCGTAACAACAGTAAAATTCAGTTGGCAACAGGACTGAGTCAATTGTGAGAAATGAAACTGAGAGAACTAAATATACGGCCATGAACATGAAATCACAAGAGACTACTAGCAGTT
>MJUU01017797.1:64084-77799 GCA_002080025.1 Modiolus philippinarum | reverse complement strand
GTGATGGCAATAGCTCACACTGACCCTTCGGGTCAGGTGAGCTAAAAAGGGAAAGTCAAAAAACTTCAAACTGCTTTTTTGGGACAAACTAGATAGTAGGGTGCCCAAGCGACGATTTTTTCGAATTTGGGTTAACGGAATCACACACACCTGCATTATACATTTTTGGAAAGAGGAGACCATGGCGCATCGGAATAACAATGTCGGAGTAATCTAATTTGGTCACATTTTATTTAAAACGGGGTTAAATGTCATTTCCTAAAATCAAGAAAAATCTCACGGAACTAAAAGATGGCTTCATTTTTCCAACAAACCCCTCACGAAATCTTCAAAAAATAATATTAATTTTATCCAGACAGTTCGTAGATTTATTTTTTATAGTGATTTGTCATTTATCTTCATTAAACAAGTTTTAAGGTTACCATTTGTTTTTCAGATGTGCAATTTTAAATATTGTACCTGAAATATATAAAGGATGCTTTCAAGTATTATGAATAGTATTTTCTACGTTTTTGCTGAACCATTGTTTAAAGGAAACCTTGAATGAAATTTTTTAGCCTTACGTCTTGAAAATTGAATAAATCCTGGACAAAATAAATCACATTTTTGTTTTTGGTATTACTTTAGTAAATTTCCATGAAAAACGCGCACTACCATAAAACCTAATAAAACCAATAAAACTTGACCAAAACCCTATAATATCATCTACAAGGATAGCGAAATCTCAATTAAAATGTAAAAACGTTAGTATGTACATGAAAATTCAAAATTCGACCAATTTAAAAATCTCCAATAAATCCAAATAATTTGAAAAGACTGGTCTACCATGTTATTCCACCTTTATATCGATTAGAATTGTTGCGCTTCGTACGTTTCCAGATTTATCAAGCTATAAAAATTCCAGATTCACATAAAATATTGAGATTTTTACGCAAATTTAATGCTTTTACATGTTGATTTCTCTGTAATGGCAGACATGACACACATGATTTTTGGCACATATGTACAGATGATAGTCGTGTTTCCGTTTAAATTAAAATGTTTCGAAAATTCAGGCAAGTAATTTCGTATTAAACAAAAATGTCTTAAATTCATGACCCTTTTTATTCCATTTTTAAAACCGACAAATTTTAAAATTCAATGGATAATAAGTTACATTCTAGCTAGTAAAACAAAATTTTAGGTCTGGACTTTCATAGAAATAGCTTCGTATTAGGATATCAGAGACTCTTACTAATTTCCATAAATTTAAAGATACCATATCTAAGAATCTGCTATAGGGTACCCCTTAAAATGAGAAATTACAGAAATCGTGACCACGGAAACTTTCTACGACAATGAAAAATATAAAATTCAGTAACTATTCCAACCTATAAAACAAAAATTAGTCGTGTGTTATTCTGTTAATCCAAACTCGCAAACTTAGCGTCTTTTTGGACATTGGGCACCCTACTAAGAATGAAAAAAAAAAAAATGGAAAATCCAAAACACGACATTTATGATATAACTATATCGATACAAATGCAAAACATATACACAAAATGAACAGGAAAGCCACAAAAAATCAGCGGTAGCAATATTATTGTCCACAAGACTATAGGCATCATCTAAAAAGGTATACTCCTTTTTTAAACAAAAGTTACATTTTTTATATACTTATAATGAATGTTGTTCAACATTGAACAAGTGAATTCGTCTAAAACCGGTGCTAGGGGCCGTCTTGAATTTACTATGAGGTAAGAGTATTTACTCTTTGCTGAATGCCTCATGGTGACTTCAAGATGAAGAACAACTATGAAAGCGTTGTTCCTTTTGCTTAATCTTACCAATATTTATGGGAACTGTATCCCATGTACATTTACTCCATATCCCTTTATTTGTTCATTTACCGTGGTGTTTGTCTCTCGTGCAGCGTGGAGTCCGTAAAAAGATTCCCCGTGCTTGAGATGTAAACTCTTTATTTTGTTAGTTATGGTGTACTTGTCCATGTGAGATTGTCGATTAGTCCCTTTGTCGGGCAACGGATGACAGTGTTTGTAAGAGTACTTTGCCGATTTGCTATGCTTGTTGCCGACCCCGCATCCATGACAAAAAAAAAAGAATGTAAAACGGTGGACATGGATGTAGCGTTGTTCAACATTTAGCAACTGAATTCCACTCAAACCGGTGCTATGGCCCCTCTTGAACTTACTTTGAGGTAAGAGTGTTTGCGCTTCGTTGAATGCCTCATGGTGACTTCAAGATGAAGAACAACAATGAAAGTGTTAATCCATCAGATTAATCTTACCATGTAGTTATAGGGATTTTGTCCCTTTTACATTTACTCAATATCCCATTATTTGTTCATTTATATTATAGTAGGGAATTGAAGTGGCGTCATAGGAAAAGAAAGGCTCTCTAGATCAATTGTTCAGTACCTTTAAAAGTAAAAATACCGAAATTTAAATTAAGTTGAAATGTATTTGACTGAAAATATGGTATAATAGACCGCCGTTGTTAATCAAAAGAACCAAACATTCCGTATGAAGTGAAAGTTACTTTCGTTTTCGTTAAACAATTGTGAATGAAAGGATATGGAGTAAATGCACATGAGACAAAGTCTCTACAAATACATGATGAAAACAAGCAAAGGAACGACACTTTTATTGTTGTTCTTCATCTTGAAGTCACCATGAGGCCTTCAACAATGAGCTTTGCTCATACCTCATAGTAAGTTCAAGACGGCCCATAGTACCGGTTTGAGTGGAATTCTTTGCTAATTGTTGAACAACGCTACAATCCATATCTTTCCTAGTCATGGATGCGGGATTGTCAGCAAACATTAAACTGGCAAAGTGCCCTTACAATCACTGTCATCCGTTGCCCGACAAAAGCACTATTGTCTTAAGCTGGTGAACGATTACAACATATAGACAAACACAAGACATTCATCAAGTTGATTGTAAGAAAACTTGGCATTATTAGATAGTGAGATGTGGGCACTTTAAACAGGTGGTCAAAATTACATTTCGAAATTACAAAAATAAATGCCAAATATTATATCCATATGAGATATTCTCCCACGAACAAGTACACTATAACTGAAATATATAGAGAGCATACACCTCTTTATGACGCGCCATAAAACAAGTTTACTTTATCATTTCTCTTGAAATGCCAGTACCACGTCAGGGCAGTTGCCAATATTCCTCTTTTCCTACTTTCCGATTATGTTGGTGAATTTTGTTATTACCTTTTTTTATTTATCATCCAGAGAATTCCTTTTATATAGCTAAAGCCATTTTTTAAGTTTTATGCTAAAATCACATATCTTTCACTTTTTTCGGAACGTACACCTTTATGCCTTTCCATTTGCAAAGAAATCAATGCTTTAAAGTTACCCCTAAATGCCCGTTCTGGTTATTGTGAAACTTAACAAGGTAATTTCAATATTTGGACACGAATCGCCATGTATGTAGATTTTTTAATTCTCCTTTATTTTTTTTGCATCGGGTTTCGTGTGCAGATATATTGATTCTCCTTCTTGATTGTTTGATAGTCGTATTTAGTGAATATATTTACAAGAATTACTAGAACATCTGATTTATTGAAAAATAATAATAATTGATCACATGTGCAAAACGTTACTAATTAATTTAAAACGTTACTAATTAATTTATTCCCTGATACTCCCATGAGGAGCCCTATAAATAAATACAGTCAAATCGGTCTTATGTGACCTTTCAAGGGAACCTCACATAGGGTCACACAAGACAGGAGGTCTTTTAATACAGTTTCAATTTACAAAGACAACACTATGAAGTGAAATTAAAATTAGGGTCATATACGACATTTTTTGCTTAATAGAGGTGGTCGCTAAGGCAGGTTTTACTGTAAATAAAATAAAATCTTTAGACAAACGATACCATTCCCCATGCCAGACGTATGCTCTCTATATGTTTCAGTTGTGGTATACAATGTTCTTGAGAGAATTTATTGTATCATACTGTCAAATGTTTTATTTTATTTATTTTTTGTTATTGCCGAAAGTTATTCTGACCACCTATTTATAGTACCCACATCTCATAATTTTGAAATTGATCCTCCATGGTTTTTTATTGGGCCTGTGTTGTTTTGTATTTTTGTGTCTTCATTTCTTTTCTGTGCCGTACTCATGTCATGTCTTTTTCCGATCTTGCTATTGTCCTTGGATTATTCGTTTTATACTTACGGTTTGGTTCTCATTTACTTTTTTATGCTAAGTTTTCTGGCAATGACTCGATGAGTGCCTTGTGGTTGTTTGTATGTTGCACAACGCATGGCAGCAATTGTAAGAACACTTTGCCAGTTTATTTTGTGTTTTTGACGATCCCACATAAATGGGTATAACTTTACATGAATAAAGCGTTGTTCGACATCAAGCAAATAATTCCACTCAAATCGGCACGAGGAGCCGCCTATGAGGTATTAGTAAAGCTCATCGTTGAAGGCCTCCTGGTGACTTAAAAATAAAGAACAACAATAAAAGCGTTGTTCAAATACTTTGTTTTACCATTAACTTGTAGATAATTGTCACATGAGCATTTACTCCATACGATTTCATGGTTTATTAAAAACTGGAGTTTGTGTCTCATGCAGTGTTCAGTCTATAAAAAAGATTCCCTTTGCCAGAGATGAATGCTTTCTATAGAATCAACCAATAGTATTCTTGGAAATGTCTGTTATGGAAACGATATCATAATTTCATATTTTGCATTTTTTTTTATTATTTTAAAAGTTATTCTGGCCAATTTTTTATAGTGCCCACATCTCATAATTTTATGATACCAAGTTTTTGTAATTGACTCGATGAGTGCCTTGTTGTTGTTCATATTTTGTGATTGTGTTTTGTTAGTTTTTTATTCGGGCAACGGATGACAGCAGTTGTATGCACATTTTACCACATAATTTTTGTTGTTGGCGATCTCGCATCCATGGAGATAAGTTAATATGGACGTAGCATTGTTCGGCATCAAGCAATGGATTCCGCTCAAACCGGTGCAAGAGGCCATCTTGATCAATAGAAAAAGAATTTCAAGGAAAAAAATCAATTTATTTAAAAAACGAGTTCACCCATAATTTTTATAGGTGAAGTTCATGGATCCAGTCCAAGAGTCCAGTTCATGAGTCCAGTTCACGAGTCGAATAACATCAATCCAGTCCATGAACTCAGTCCAGTCTCGTCCACATTATACACCTTGCCATAACCAACTTATGGCAAACGTAGTACATGAAGCTTACTTCATGCCACAATTAATTGCTTTCTCAAAGTAACACGTCCATTCTATGACAAAACTTTGTCAGCTGTGTTCAATTGATGGAAATTCACAATTATTCATAATAATACTGTTTGGAAAGGCGGGGAAGGAGGAGGGATGTTTTTGTTCAACTAAAATGTTGATTGAAATTTGTAGAATTTCAGGATCACGTGATCATTTGAGAAAACACTTGTTTATACCAGCAGTTGCTGGATTCAATTTGCTCTCACCTTATTTGATTATTAGGAGTCACTATTCTTTCAAACCAGACAACAGCAGAAACAATAAGATAGATACCATTTATCCCTAGTCTTTCTTGGCATATCATTTAGCCATTATTTGTGAAGCAGGCTCTTTCAAAGGACCATCAGCAGTCAACGCAAACTTGCTCGTTATCGCAACCCAGAGTAAAAAAAAACAACGAGCAGTGAAAGGATATGGAGTAAATGCACATGAGACAAAGTCTCATGGTAGAATCAAGCAAAGGAACAACGCTTTAATTGTTTTTCTTGAAGTCACCATGATGCCTTATCACATAGTAAAGTCAAGACGTCCCGTAATATACAAATATAGCATGGCAATGAGGTCAATACATATAGAATATTACATGGGTAAATCCGTATTACATGCTGTATCAACCCGAGACTTCGGGATGATATTGGTCGAGGGTTGATACAGCATGTAATACGGATTTACCCATGTCATATACTGTTTATCATATATTTGAAAAAGAACAAAGGTCTTAGTAGTTTTCTAATCAAAATAACACGTGACCTTTGATACAGATTTTTAGGCGTGTAATAAAGGGTAGCAGCCGTGGCTGATATCGATATCATCACGGGGTGAAGATACAGGACGAAACATGACGTCTTTATTACACATGCAGGATTCATGTATTTATAACTAAATATATGATAAATAGATTTATAGTCCCGATTAGAGCATATTGATCACGGACGTAGTCCGAAGTCAATATAATCCTGATTAGAGCATATTGACCTCGGACTGTGTCACATTAAACACTTCAGTTAGTATGTCTGTTGAAAAAACAACTATATTGTGAATACAATTTATAAAGCACAATGAAAGCTACCGGTCAATATCAGAAAATTGGGACCGGTCAAATATAGCATGACAATGAGGTTAATACTTAGATTTATAGTCCCGATTAGAGCATACTGATCACGGACGTAGTCCGAAGTCAATATAATCCTGATTAGAGCATATTGACCGCGGACACAGTCCGAGGTCAATTATCCCTAATCAGGTCTATAAGTCTATGTTTTGTCCGAACTTGCCATGCTATAATTGTTTTATTATTTTACGACATTATTCTTGTTTTAATTAGTACGTAACTTGCAATGTATTAACAAATAAAATACATTGTAGATCTTATGTTTCAAAATACAAATGTATAGAACGTTATAAACTATTAATGGAAATACCATGTTTCGTAAAATATTTACAGCATCTTCACAGAACAACATATGGCATCAAATTAACCAATCACTGCCCACAATTAATACCATAAAATAATAATAGTAAATATTATATGAAATATTAAAATAAGAAATTTCAGCTAATTTTAGCTAAAGACAAATTATTTCCACTCGGTACAGTAATAAACAAAACATATGAAAACCAGTGGAATATGAAAAGTTAGAATACCACACTTTTGAAACGTAGAAAATAAAGATTTGAAATAAGTCCCATCGAAAGCAGCGATAATTATTTATGGTAAAAACATGATTTTTCCATATGACCTTATCCACCATCACTAAACGAAAACGTCCCAATGGTTGAAACGTCTGTTGTTCTTATTTTTCAGGTTCATTATGGATACTCAAAATTTATCATTGAAAATGTATGAATATCTTTGTTCGGTATCGGGATCTGAAAGTGTTGTTAGAAAAAGACGTTTGTTTTCAAAACGATAGATTGTGCGTGGAATATAACACACAACAAAAGACCATCTTTTCCAAATGGTCACATTCGTGTGATAAGTAGCGGCAGTAAAGCTGAGGGTCTTGATTTCAATGGCAGCGACTTTGATATGATGATACTGATGAATGATATTCCCGTTCATACTGATCACAACAGCTCTAGTACGTGTCATATTACTGCTGACGTAAGCCAATTCACCACCAGGATTTGCTGTGTTAAAGGTTCATCCTAATTTGAATGAGTTTTGGACGAAAACGGTTGTGCATACAGATCACGGAAAATTACTTTCGAGTGATAAAATAAAGATATTGTTTGAATCTTTTTGCAACTCGGTAAAACCCGATGTATCACGCCTTTTCGTAAAACACGGACCTTGTTTAAGCAGATTTGATGTACTAAAGTACGCACAACGAAATTTGCCGCAGCTTAAATCGCTGTAGCCAATTCGTTTTAAATAATACCATAACAAAACATATATGTATCATTTTCTAATTTTTTGCCGCTACTCTTGGTATATTTACCGAAATAATCAAAGTTCAAATAAAAATATTTTCCATAGACCTTCAAGTTAATTTCACTCAAATTTTGAAGAAATTCGATGTGGGAGTGATTGATGAATGATTTACGCAAACCAACTAACCAATGAAAAGACACCAAATGGATTGCCGATGGATAACTCATTTGCATATAGGGTGCTTGTTTGTTGTTTATTCGGGTGGCCAATGAACAAACAGAATTTTGATTTGTTTACTAATTTACATAAAAATGTTTAGGTAAATCTGAGACTAAAATTTGCAGAACCAATATCCAGTTACCATTTACTTTTATTAAAATAAATTTGTTTACAGGTCAAAAGTTTTTGTTGACACTTTGTCAAGTAATTACATAATTGATTTTTTGCTTCGCGATCGAGATTAACTCCCGACCCACGTGTTTTAGTTCATCGATAGACCCCGGGGCATTATAACAACAAATATAGGTGTTCAGTTAACCAGGTGTACTCCCTCTGATTTCGAATCAAATTTTCTGTTAAAATAACATAGAAGGGTAATGGAAAACTTTTTACTCCTTTGTTGTAAAATTATGGTAATGTATTGCATGAAGCGGCAAAAAATTAGCTTTCAATTGGTGTATGCCATGTGATCTTTTAACATTTACTTAAAAAAGATATTTTGAGAAAAGTTGCGGCAAATTTCGTTGTTGCTACTTTAGTTGATATAGCCCCTTGTTTACACTGTAGAAACTGGCCATTGTTCAGTTTTGAATGGCTGACAAGACCACGATCAAAATGGCCGTCTAATGACCAGGTGGCAGAAATCAAAGAACAAGGTGTTTTGTTCGTTCCAATAGGAGACTCCGATAAAACAGAAACAAACCCACATGAGTGGAGAATATCTTTTTAAGTTGCAGAGAAATTATTGATTCATTCTTTTAACCACACCCAACTCTTATGTTATGTGTTACTTAAATTTGTGCTGAAAGAAATCATAGATTTAAATAGTGACACTCAAAACGTGTTGTGTTCATATTTCATGAAAACAGTTTTGTTTTGGGAAATTGAAACGAATGAATTCTTAGCATGGGAACCACATAATTTACTGGAGTGTTATGAACAATGTTGAAAACGTTTAATTTACTTTGTTCGTTTTGGATACTGTCCAAATTTTTTCATGCCTGGAAATAATATGTTTCGAAATAAAGTTTTCGGAATAGCGCAAGAAAAACTGGAATCGTTGCTAAACCGTTTATTATCTGAGGGTATTGTCAGTTTTCAGCATTCAAAATCGCTCAAAAACTATGTGAATTTTCAGTTCACTAGAAATATTGGCCAGAAAGAAGAGGAAAATATGGCCATTCTTCTCTTAATGGATACTTTCTATATATATCTGAATACAAACGAAATCAGTAATGTCAATCCTTTGTCATCGCTTTTATTAAAAATCCAAAGAGTGATGGAACAGAAATGCACATTACCTAGTGAACTGTTACTCTTGTATTTTGCAGAGTGCTTTGGTAAACTATCCGTTCGAATGAAATATGATTTTGAAATTAAAAAATAAGAAATTCTACATTCAGAGGAAAACATGTCTGACTTATTTGCTCATTGGGAAATACATAGACAATGTTTATGGTTGGTTGAAAATAGCAGCGTTTTTCTATCAGCACAAACAATACAGCATAACCATGGTTACGGCGGACTATGCACTAAAAGAATTCCTATAAGACAAGATACTTACAAGTCAGCTTGAAAAATTACAGAGAGAAAAACTTGCAGAGAAGAAGCTAGATCTTTCGTTTATAAGAAGCCATAAGCTTTCATGCATGTACAACAAAACAGAAGTAGTTTATCCACACTCTTTCCTATATAAGGGAGAGAATTTTGTCAACATATTTACCTCGGAGACATTCATAAATCATTTCACTTCTTATGTGCTACATCGTCAGTCATTTTTGAACAGTAAAGCTAAAACAAGTGTCGTCTGCTGGGATTTTGTAAAAGCTGTAACAAAGCAATCGTTCAGTGATATAAATGAGATATTGGCAAAATGTCCTATTCAATCTTTTGCACCACCGATACCTGATGTGCTTTGCCATTATTTGCGTTTTCTTTGCATTTATCGTTCGCATCAAACAAGAGAAGCACGACAAGAATTACTGTACTCGATGAACACCACTCTACCGATATTGGTTTAAATTTTACATATTACTTGTGGTTATTTAAGGCGATGGATTTAGTGAGCGACCACAAGCATATTATTCAAAGTTTTCAAATTGTTTTAGACAATTTTAGGCAGTATATGAGTGAGCGTTGATTGAAAATACTATAGTGAAAAATTTCGCACCATAAGCGTATAAATTTAAAATTTAAGATGGCACAAGGAGCTGTAAATCAAATTATACAATGAATTCTTGATATAACGTTTCCCGCAAAAACATGACGTTTCTATGTTTGTTTAAAATCATGTATTTTCGTGCAAAATGCACAATTCGTCAAATTTAATGAGACTTGTAGACCTGTTTTTTTCATGTCTATTTCATTTCTTTAACATACACACTGACATGTGATCAATATTGTATGTCGCTTTTGAAGATCACGATTAGCTCTCATGTTTACGAAAGCCGGAAGGGGACTTCCGAGTTCCGACTTCTGACTTCTAACTTCTAACTTCTTACTTCTTACTTCGATGTTGCAATCCGGAAAGGTAGCCTTTCCGGATTGCAACATCGACTTCGGTATTTAATTTTCTCAGTTTTGTTAGGACTGAAAGTTTCATAGTTTATGACCTATCACGAAATCAATATATATTGATTGATAGCTTAAATGGTGTTAAACCTTCTACTAGCAATATTTGAACTATAATTCAAGACGATAACAATCAATTTGGGAACAGAGAAGCACTGAGGAGGGAGTAATTTTGAATACCACTGGGTAAAGGGGTTGAGGGGCAGGGGTTAGCCTTACCTCCGGTTACCTACTTCTTGGGCGTCAAAGGTCTTGTATTTTTGTATTATATGGGTCCTGAAGAACCCATCGTACATGTCATCAATCTTATAAATTTGTGGCTTTCACGTTAAAAATTCTATGAAGTCACGCATCACGCCTATTATAAAGGGGTATTTTTCACGATTCCCGCTCCAAAAAAAAGGCCCGGACACCTTCAAGACCCCTTTTAGGTCTTAGATAACAGCAGTTTAGGGTGTGCATTTTGAAATATAAACTAATTCAATTGACAGAAAACTTCATATATAGGAAATCGTGTTCAATTTTGCAATAGTCCTTGGAAGATAAATTCTTGCAATCGGAAAAGATTGATTTGGTTTTTGTTCATCCTCTTTTTATACACCCCTTGGAGACGATATAGGTTGTATGGGGGAACTTAGTTCATCAAGGTAAGAGTGATAAGATTAGGAGGAAAATCTTATCACCCAGTCCAGAAAATCAAGTAAGTGGATGCATGGATACGTACACATTTGCTGGATTTTAACTCAGAGCGGCGTCAATACATCCTTAAATCTTCCCCCTTCCAGAATATTATGACTTGCAACTGTTTATTATATATAGTCTCTAACATTGTTTCCAGTTTATTACGTATATTTCTCACATTGAGATAGTTAAATTTTCACATTTTAAAGTTCGAGGTTTATCCGAGAACTTTAAAATGTGAAAATTTAACTATCGAGATGTGAGAAATTATCGTAATAAACCGGATAACAATGTTAGAGATTTTTTCTCTAATTCCTACTCAATTTATTTGACGTAAAGCGATCTCCGTAGTCTACAGTCTCAAGTATGCCGCCATTTTGTTGCTATAATCGTTGCTATGTGTATCATTGCGCCTTTCATTGAAATGGGTGTTGAGTGTAATATTTTTGATAAAAAATGTCATATTATCAATAAATTCAGATATCTTAGTCATAAAATGTAAAAATCAATTCACTAGACAATGATGCAGGTGTTAATTTCATCAAGATCCGGTTGCACTATTTCTAGAAACTGACACGAGACAACGAATCAGCAAGTGAGATAAATGTCTAAACATGTTGATTATTAAGTTCATCTAACATCATTTGGGAAGTATTTATTTTGAACAAGAATTAGAGAAAAAGGGATGTACTATACAGTTTTAATGATCAGAGTTTGGAGCTCATTCCCTGCTTCAGATGTTGTTATATAAATATATTTCAAACTATTTCCATCTTCTAGTACTTCTTACTTCTAACTTCTTCCTTCTAACTCCTTACTTCTAACTTCTTACTTCTAACTTTTTACTTATAACTTCTTTCTTCTTACTTCTAACTTCTAACTTCTTACTTCTAACTTCTTACTTCTAACTTCTAACTTCTTACTTCTAACTTCTTACTTTTAACTTCTTACTTCCAAGTTGCAACCTGGACAGGCAAAGGATATTCAACCCAGTAAAATAATATCAATACCATGAATATGGTGTCAAACAAGGTTGCGTTTTGTCACCTACTCTATTTTCGGTCCTTATGAATGACTTAGTCAACATGTTAAATGAGAGTGGGTTTGGTTTTGAATTAGGATAACAGTTAATGAACTGCCTGCTATTTCGCAGATGATGTAGCATTCATTGCTTATTCGTCGAGTGAGCTACAAAAGTTACTTAACATTTCTCATTCCTTCGCAATGAAATGGAATTTGAAATTCAATCATAAAAATCTAAAGTTCTAGTGGTTGGAAAGAGGTTAAATCCAAATAGTAATTGGGTCTTGGGTGACGGACAAATTGATGAAGTAAATGAATATAAATATCTTGTATATTTTATAGATAGGTCTCCTAAGTCGAATTTTCATATAAACGGATATCTCAAGGGTAAGGTACAAAATATGTTAAATTACATGACTCGGATCTTAGGTGAACACGGAATTTTCGATCGGGTAAATTTCGGAGAGGTCCTATGGAAATCTTTACTTTCACCATCGATAACGCACGCATGCTCTGTTTGGATGCCACTGTCATCAGTAGATGCTAGTGTATTAGACAGTTGGCAATGCCGCGCTGCTAAAATTGTTATGAGTACGAAGCTCAATATACCACGGTCAGCTCTTGCTCGATTTAGGGTGGGAACCTATTAATGCATTCATCAACCGTCAGAAAGTAGCGTATTTTAAAAGACTTGCTTCGCTGCCTGACGAAAGACTTTGCAAGTGTATTTTCAATGGAATGCAACGTCGGAATGATTCAGTTTGGGTTATTCACACGAGATTTCAAGTATTATTCAATTGACCGGCCTTGATGATTTTAATAAAAACTATGGAAATTTAACTAGGGACGGGCTGCTGTTCGACGTTACCACTAAGAGCAGTCTCGATTTTTATCAAAACTGTCTCTTAGAAAGTGGCAGACAACAGTATTTAAATGATACGAATAATTTTATGTCTTGTAGGCTCAAGTTACTTGCAAGGACAAAACATATTCAACTTAAAAAGTATCTTTTCAGGATGCATTTGTCTGAAAATGACATTTGTCCTCATGTGATAGAAGTGAATCAGAAGATTTAGAACATTTTCTGTTAAAATTACCATCGCTTGAACAAGTTCGTTCAAAGTTCCATTATATATTTTCTAATCAATGTCCACTGAATTTTAATTATATGGAACTATCACCAAGTGCCAAAATACAGTTTTTAATTAGCGATATTGGTTTTACTTTTAGTCATGATATTGGTACTTTTTCTGATTTTTATGGAAGAATTTATTTTTTTAACTGTTTTAAAGCAAGAAATGAAATTTTAAAGCAAAATGATTCTTAGAATTGTTAGTTTGAAAGTTTAATGGTATATCTGAAAGTAGAACTGTTTTTGATGTTATGAGTTTTTTGTTGGACTGTGTGCATACATATAGTATTTGTTACTCGTTTATATTTATTGTACATAGTGATATTTTACCTTTTATGATTATATGTTGTACATAGCTATTAGTTTAGACGCCCAGTCACTGCTACCCGTTGTAAAGGGGTAGATTCTAAATAAT
>MJUU01017797.1:35533-64074 GCA_002080025.1 Modiolus philippinarum | reverse complement strand
GACTTCGGTTCATGCTAATTCTAAAATAAATGTAGTTTCTCTTAAAGGTATGATTACAGCAGTTGACTTAACACTACGATGTCTGACAGGGGTATGTTTTTAAAATCCAGCAAGGGTGTACGTTCCCAAGCATCCATTCTAACTTTGTTATCATACCTGCCTAAATCAAAAGAGCTGTACAATACAATCTAAATCGTCTTCAAGGGGTGTAAAAGAGTATTACTCAACAACTTTTAAGGGTGTATGTGTGTGTTGCTAATGCTAAGTTGAACACGATTTTTTGTATCCTAAATTTTTGTGTAGAAAATTGAATAAGTAATACCTTTACCCGTTATTTTTATCTGACATAATACAAATAAAACACATCGCTTACTACACATAAAATACAAGACCGTTCACGTTTGAGAATCCTTGCAACAGTCCTGTAGCCTGAAGATAACCGGTTGCAAGGCTCATTCCCCCTTCATACTCTTTTACCAGTGGCAATCAGAATTCTTCCCTCCCAGTGTTTTTCCTTGTCTTGGGTTTTGGCTGAAATATTAAAAGTAGGACGTTAAACGCCATTCAATCTGTCATTTTCATTGCTTTCGCCATTAGTCTAAACTATGAAACCTTTAGTTCTGATAATTGACAAAAGTAAATGCCAAAGTCGATGTTGAAATTCGGAAAGACTACCTTTCCGAAATGCAACATCGAACTAAGAAGTAAGAAGTAAGAAGTCGGAAGTAAGAAGTAAGAAGTTAGAAGTATGAAGTAAGAAGTCGGAAGTCGGAACTCGGAAGTCGGAACTCGGAAGTCCCCTTCCGGCTTTCGTGTACATTTTAGCAATTGAAAATTTTAAAACCATACACATTGTTGATTATAAAGTTTGAAAGTAGCGAGGAGGTCTTTTAGGTTTAGCTTATTATTATAAAAAACAAGTGCTTAATAAGTATGCTTTAGAAGTGAAACGGAAGACTGTACAGTGTCATAGCCATTGGAATTACTGTAGGATCTCTCATTTTCAAAAGCAATAACATTTTGTGGATTTCAGCTTAAGCATCATTTTGTGAGGACAAAGTTTCGTGGAATTTGAATATTTGTCTAAATTATCTCCGTGGCAGTGCGACTAGTGCTCTTCTAAAGCACCTGATAACACTCGGTTTTATGATACATCACGCTGTTATTACTTTAATCGAGAATATTACGTTTATGATGTTCGATGAAATTTAAATTTTCTGTCGTTTTCTGTCTTGGGTTTGCCATATTTTACAAAAGGATATAGAGTAAATGAACATTAAGGTAGATAGACACTGTTGCGCTGCGCAATTTAATTGCGCATTAGACAAATAAAAAGTCGGATACGGGGTGGGGTTTGATTTTCGGACCGGAACAGTAATTTGACGGCTTTTCCTTTGTGACGTCATAATTGAATGACAGATGTGAAACGTCATATTTCGTTTACTTTGCCGCGAATTAACTCCCTTTTCCAGTAAATCTTGTTTAATCCGGAAACTTTGTAAAATATCTCCGTTTAAAGCATGGTGACGTATACATTTTTCTATTGTAACAAATAAATTACATCATAAACTATCTGTTCACACAAAATTACATCACATTCTCATGGATAAAAAGTCTTTTTCTATTGATCTAAAAATTCTCTTTCTATATTTTCCCCGTGCATTCTTTGTAAATTTAGGTGAAACAATGGCTAAAAGTGAGCATTTTTTGATCTCAATTCTAGAAAGAGAAAGCATGGTGACCCATACTTTTTATTACATATTTTGGGTTGGTTGGATTAGTTCTTCAATTGTGCCGACTTACAACAAAATCTCATGAATATGAATATTAGTGTCTATCTACCTTAAATGACCAAAGGGTTCAGAAATTCTCTTTTGCAATCAGAAAGTGGAAATTTCCTGTATGCTACCATTAGACACTGATACTTATTACCTATCGAGTCCTTTTTGCATATTTTTGAATATTGCATAATTCCAATCGTTTGGTTATGGCCGGCTATGCAAACCACTCTGCTTGAATGATTCCTACCATCCGTAACGCATGTCTTTAGGTTCAAACAACGTAATTTCATATGTCATCATTATTTGTCCACGTTAACTTTTGGAAATCAATCTCAGTCTCAATGCATTAAATACTTACCGACCTCACAGGCATCATTCCGTTTATCGAGAAAATTGCACGTGAAGGACTAGGTAATGGCAGTCAAGTATTGCATTGGGTGCGTGATGGATCAGGCAACGGTTCGTGAAGGACTTTCTATCGAGGAAAACATTGGAGGTCGATGATTATTTTATTATATTCTATTTATAAGGATAAATTTTTAAAATTTCAATATGTCTGTCAAAATGGTTCAACCTACCTATTAATCCATGCTAAATTCATGGTTGGAAAACGTATAGTTTTCTCAAAAACGTTGAAGGCAGACTCCTCGCCCACATTTTCTACGTGAAGATATGGTCAAAAAGGGCGTTATTTCGTCTATTTTATTCACAAAATAGACTTAATGTTGCAAGATATTGACAAACTTTGATATTGCAATAACCAATTAACTTATTTATGCAACAAAATAATTCTATATACAATATATCAACATTAAATACATGAAAACTTGTATTTTCCGTCCGTGAAGGATCAGGCAACGAACAATTGAGCTCGTGAAGGAGGCCTGTGAAGGACTTGACCTTTAAATTAAGAGACTTGGTTGATTTATTAGTTAGAGTTTAACGCCAGTGAGCAATGTTTCAGCTATATCAGAACGAATGCAATTATTCAATTGAAAAAATTTTAGTAAAAGAAGAAAGAACAAAGGTGGGAGGGATAACCGGGGCAACGAGTTTTGAATGCCACTGGAAAAGGGGTGAAATGGGTAGGGACAAGAAATTTAGCCAAAGTGACTCCGCTCTCTTGGCGTGTCTTCGTTAAGTTTGGCAAATACTGTTCACTGTCAGGCTCCCCGTATTATGACCTGACTTATCGGGATAGACAGGGCATTCCCCTATCCACCTACTGGGGACGCGCCCGGCAGCTCTGTAGCCGGATACCCTGAAACCCGATTCAGGTGTCGGGAATGTGTAAATCAATATAAGACTATTAAAGTATAATCAAACCTCATCAAATGCAAACTAAGCATCCACATATAACTCATGATATATGTAATGAGGTAAAATTTGAAGTGCATTGACAGCATAATACCTTAAATAGTAAAACACACACTGTCTGGTTCAACATGAATAAAGTCAAACTAAATTTTAAGCAAAATATGCTAACAAGGATCAGTTTATATTTTTATTAAGCATTTTAAACTACAATAACGTGACATTTTATAGCTGATTTTTCGAAACTGAAGAAATATTAAGATAATGATTTATCTCGATCAAAAAGTTTTAAAACGTATTATTATATAGGTTGCGGTGAAAGATTGAAATTTCTCAGTGAATTAAAAGTGATAATAAACTGTGAAATTATTTTCCATAATTTCACTCTAGGAAGTGACGTCACAATAGACGTTGTCAACGTTGTTGTTAAGTAAACGTCTCAGCGGATTAACATCGAAAACGTAGTTCATACAATGAATCTCAAAATAAACCACTAAATTTAAGAGAAGAAGATCTATATAATAAAAACAATAACTAATCCTAGATTCTGATTATCGAAAATATTCAACTCATGATCGAAAAACGCTGCAATTCACTCATGCGCTGCGCGCATTCGTGAATTACTGCGTTATTCGATCATTCGTTGAATATTTTGCGATAATCAGAATCTCGGATTAGTTATAGTATAAATAATATTGCATACGTTATCCAAAGTATTTGTAAGAATTTGTAAATCTCTCATTTTTGTCTCGCCCTCGATGAAAGTCTCGAAAGCGAGACATAGCGATCCAGAATTCTTTCGTCGGCATCGTTGGTGTCGTCGGCGTCGTCGTCAACATTTATTTTAACCCTGTGGTTAAAGTTTTCTAAACATCAATATCTTCAGCAAATTTTTATTGAAACATTTGAAATTTGGACAGAAGCAAGGAAATGGTCAGAAAATTACTTGTAGCTGAAAAATTTTGAAGATCTTATTTTAGTTTTTCTGTATTTTTTTCGTATTTGGACTTAAAAATTTATTTGAATCCTGTGGTTAAAGTTTTTTTAGAAGTCAAATGAAGTAATAAAATCTTATTGGAATTTCACATAAAGTGGTCAAAAGTTAAATGATGGTTAAAAAAAAAAAAATGGATTTTTTTTTTAGTTTTCTATATTTTTTCCAAATTTGGACTTAGTTTTTTGCTAAAAAAAATTCAATGTAAATTGTTGAGAGGTAAAATGTTGTCTTTGAATCTTAATTGAATCGCATTAAAATTAACATTTAACATTAAAATGAGTAGATAAGTAACAGGTTATTGGAATTTTGATTCCGGTTCCAACTTTGGCAAATTTCCTGAAAATTTCAAAGACCAATGATTTTTGAAATTTTTGCATCCAATTACAAATTTTAAGAATGTTTTGGTATCGGGCATAATTTAGAACACTAAAGAATTAAATAACAGTTCCAACTTTGGTAAATTTTCTGAAACTCTCCTAGATAAGCTATTTTTAGAAATTCTTCGTAGCAACAATGCTTTTTTTTTTAATAAATTTGAATCAAACAAACATTTTAACAATAAAATTGCAAAAGATTTTGAATCCAATTTCGGTTTACATTCCTGGAACTCTCAAAGACCAGTTATTTTTGGTATTTTACCTGGCAACCGTAACTTTATCAGTTCCTTTTAGTTATAATGATCATTTTCAAAAGCCAAATTGCAAAAATCTCTTTGATTCTTATTTTGGTAAATTTCCTGAAACTCTCAAAGACCTGTTATTCTTTGTAATTCTACCTAGCAACCATGACCTTTTCAATTCCTTTCAGTTATAATGATCATTTTCAAAAGCCAAATTGCAAAAATCTCTCTGATTCTTATTTCGGTAAATTTTCTGCAATTCCCGAAGACCTGTTATTTTTGGAATTCTACCTAGCAACCATAACTTTTTTCAATTTCTTACAGTATGAATGATTATTTTCAATAATGAAATTTCCAAAATCCTGGATTTCAGTTTTGCTATATTTCACGAAACTCCAAACGACCAGTTATTGTTTGGAACTCTACTTAGCAACCATACTTTTTTGCAAACATTTAATTGAAAACAGTCATTGTACAAAAAAAAATTGATTTCAATTTTGGTATGAAAGTCTCAAAGACAAGTTATTTTCTGAAATTCTACCAAGTAACCTCTTCTAAATAAAGGCCAAAATATAATGACATGTACTGTGCGGGAGAAAAATGTGATTTAAAACAAGAATGTATCTCCCCAGACACAGATGTCTCCATCATCCTTCAAATGGAATTGAACACAATTTTTGCTGCATTTTTTGTCATTGTTATGGATGAGTGAACAAATTTTCATGAAGATCCGACGAACCGTCTCAGAGAAATCAGCTTAAACGCAAAGGCGAACCTGTAGTTTGACGGACGGACGTATGAACGAAAGAAAGAATCAGATGGACCCAACTTAAGGGTGTAAATTATTACGAAATATTTCAGTTTGTATTATTTTACAGTTCAATGTTTTAATTTTATTTAGAATGATTATTTAAAACATGTAGAATGAAAGTAATTTTAAAAAAAACTTCAAATGCTTGTTTTTACTACATTTTGCGGACATCAATGTTCTTCATACCGTCGGGAAACCATTTCAAATGAAAGAAATAGGTTTTTGGTACGGGCATTTCAAAAGAAAAGGTGGGTTAAACCGATTTTATGGCTAGCTAACCCCCCTTCCATTGCGGTCGTGTCCGGTAGCAACTGAACAATAATTGCCATTTAAAGGTCGTAGACAGTTAAAAGAAATGATCACCCAAGTATTGAGTAAAGAAAGAATTTGAATCAGAGTTTGGACCGAGACCTCAAATTTTTCCACAAGGGACTGATATCTATTAAATTTTCAATGATCGTATGAGGCGGAATTTTTTTAAATCATCGGAGAACTTCACGGTTATATACTTGCATCAGTAGATCAAATATCAAATTGTCATTGGCTCGGTCAAGTCGATCCCTCACGAACCAAAATTTACGTTTGATCCTTCACGTGCAGGAAAAGAGCTTTTTGGTCCAAATGATCCATGCAAAACTATATAATAGAGATATGACATCATCCTAAAGCTTCTTCTGACAATATGTGTTAATATCTGTGGGAATATCATAACAAATAATGAGAAAGGATAACTATCGTATCAACATATGACCAAATTAGGGTATCTCAATGAAAATTGCATAGAGTAAGGTGCTGTCTTTTTCGTTTTTCAGAATACTGCAAGGTATATTCTTAATTGTTTTACACCAAAATAGCCATTGATGACTACCATTTAAACAGACAGTTTTAGTTTTTTAGATTTCATTTTTGCTTTTAAACAATTGTCTATTAAAAGTTTAAAAATGAATAAAAATCACTGATTTATTCCTTCACGAACCGTTGCCTGATCCATCACGCACCCGATGTAATACTTCACCGCCATCACCTAGTCCTTCACGTGCAATTTTCTCGATAAACGGAATGATGCCGGTGGACCTGAGGCATGTACTACTTTTATTTTTGTTATGTCATAATTTCTATTCAATTTTATTAAGCAACTTTATGCCCATCTATGGGCTGATGGGTACAAAATTAATAAAGTGCACAATACATGAACAAACATAATCAACTAACGCCTGTCCTCAGTGCAATTGACTGTTTAAAAAACACAATGTAAAATTTGGTAAAGAGAAACAATTACAATGTCACAGTATCCATAAATGTAGTTTGATTGGGTTCCCTATATATATTTATTTTGTACATTTTGAAGACCGTACGGTGACCCTTAGATGCTTTGTTTTGGGTCGTTTTAACCTGGATATGGGATGTTGTCTCCTTGACATTTACCCCATTTCCTTTCTTTTTCATATTCAAAGCACACGTTCAAGTCACCATGAATGATTTATTTAAGTCATCCAAAAAGTCAGCTAAGATTGAAGTTATTAATTGTAACATAAAGTATACAAACCAGTTTAAATAATTGACATAAAAAGAATTCCATTAAGTGTAAGCGTTTACATTGTAATTGTGCAAATTAAAATCGTGTATGTTTCCTCTTTTGAGAAATACAATGTGAAGGTTGAATGACAACCACATGCTTTTTAAGAAAAAGTCTCTCTCTATATATTTTAACTTAAGTACATGGAACAACAAAAGGTATCTGAAAACATTTTTCTGGTTCTGACTAGTTCATTCTATATTTTAAAATACATATCTGAAAACTTTATATATAGCTATGACCAAAAGTGAAGATACATGGATGTAATATTATATAATAATCACATAATAATAATATAAAACACTTATAAAGAGCCCTATATACACGTAATTAACAAACTACTCTAAGGCGCTGTACATGCATACATAATAAATATCAAAAAAACATCATACAAAATAAACATACATTTAAAAGGCTAAAGGTTAGCAAAATTCATTTTAAAAGTCTCCTAAATAAACACCACTGGGTATATTAATCAGCTATTAGAAATTGTACAAAGAGTTAGACATATACACAACAAATTTAATACCTAGTTAAAAATATACAAGATATCAGGACTGAAAATAAGATGAATGAATTTTGAATAAAAATATAAAACCGTAAAATAATGGAGATTAGCAAAATAATTGCAAGAAAAGTTAAATTAAAACAACATAGAAATATATTTCCAAGTCTGAACAAAAACAAAAAGGAAACCACGAATCACCCACTGTCAAAAATCACATATACTGAAACATTGACACAGAGAAAGCCCTACAGATATGGTGTATTTTAATTGTTTTCCAAAACAGTCGAGTGATCCAGATTTTCATATGTCAAGTGGGAGATTGTTCCAAAGATTTGCAGCTGTCCTATGAAAAGTTCTATTCCTCGGACTTTAGGAAACACTAGTGTCAAAGATGCTTCAGATCGGAGTGAGCGTGCTGGTGTACATATTAAGTTACTAAATCTTGAATATATGCGAGTGCACATCATGTCAATGTGAGGATCTGGAAGTCGATACGAAACTCTACCGGAAGCCAATGCAGCTCAGCAAGAACAGAATTTATGTGTTCCTGTTAATCTGTTAATTTCTGACTTAAATAGATTTTGTACACTACGCTGTCACAATAGTTCAGTCGTGATGTAACCACGGTGTTTACTATTTTTTTTAACCGACATCTGTTGTTATATAGCGTTAAATACGACCAATGGTGATAGGATTTCACTAATGATGATATTTAGTTTTCCATTGTCAGATGTTTATCAAAAAACCACGCCTGAATTTTGAACCCACGCTACTCTAGTTATAACGCTGTTGCCAACCTTCAGTTGTAAGTGTGGTACATTTTTAGCGTTGCGCTTCTGAATAAAATAATAAGTTCAGAGTTATCCTGGTTTAATTTAAGGAGATTATTAGACATCCAGGAGCTGATATCAGAGATACACAATTCCAGTCTAGTAAAGTAATCACTCCAATCATCTACCGGTTTTATTATCATATACACCTGATTATCGTCAGCATAACAATGGTATTTCATTCCGTGCTTACGACATAAAGCTCCAATTGGTTTTGAAAATATACAATACAACTTCGGACCGTGAACTGACCATTGTGGTACACCAAATATATACACTTGTTGATCTGATGACACAGTTCCAATAGCTACACATTGATGGCTGTTAAACAGATAACACGATCCAATCAAGAGCACAGTCAGATATGCCATGAGATGTAGTTAGACGCTTCAACAGAATGTTATGATAGATTACATCAAATGCAGCCGACAAATCCAGTAGTACGAGAACTGTCGTGGATTGTTTATCAAGTGCGTCATTTATGTCATGACTAACTCTTGTTAGAGTAGTCTCTGTATAGTGTCGTGGTCTGTACGCTGACTGCAAAGGATCGAACCAATTATTTTTGTTGAGATGTTCATCGAGTCTCTTAGCGACAACCTTCTCCAACACTTTCGATAAATAAGGTAATTTGAAACCGGCCTATATTTTTTTTAGATTTTCCTTGTCAAGTGTTGTTGAATATTAAGCAAGTGAATTCCGCCCAAACCAGTGCTAGGAGCCATCTTGAACTCACTATGAGGTAGGAGTGTTCGCTCTTTGTTGAAGGCCTTGTGGTGACTTCAAGATGAAGAACAACAATAAAAGCGTTGTTCCATTTGCTTAATCTTCCATGTATTTATGGGGATTTTGTCCCATGTACATTTACTCTATATTCCTTAATTTGTTTATTATTCTTTTGGTTGATTTACCAAGACGGAAGTTAAATTTCGAATCAATTCATTATAAGTATCAATAAACAACTATATTTAATTTAAAAATGTTCAGCATGGTATATGTTGAAAATGTGTCGACAATGATAAATTTTCCAGTCATATTTCTGTTTGTATTTTAAAGTGTTTATAACAAACCATGTATATATTAAAACACTATTGATTTGTAGGATGGAGTACACGGGTATTTCATCTACCTGGATAACGAGAACAGGTACAGGGATACTTCTTCTACCCGTTCTCTTTGTCCTCGAATATGGTCTCTAGAATTCTTGGTGCATTTTTCATTTGATTGGTTTATTTTTCATTCTTATGAATTTCTGAACTTTTATAAAGGCCGGGGCAAGTATAGGCCTCACATGTATGGTATAAAAAAATGTTTGTGATGTTAGTAGTATAGTGGGCTGTCCAGATCCATAGGCCCAATGTTAAAGGTCTTCGATTTTTCCCTTCAAATTCCGGTTCCGGAGATCGTTTCCGTTCCGGAACCGAGAAGTGTAATAAATATGCCATATTTAGTATGTCGCTGACCATTGGTGTCTCAACACCTATGTCTTGCCTTAAGCTTTGGTCTCATTTGTCTATTGCCATTGGTCATGTGCTGTTAAAAAGTCAGATATCGATCTCGCCCTACCTCAATTCAAGGTTCTTTTATTAGTCTCGCCCTACCTCCATTCAAAGTTCTTTTATTAGTCTCACCCTATCTCCATTCACGGTCCTTTTATTAGTCTCGCCCTACCTCAATTCAAGGTTCTTTTATTGGTCTTGTCTTTGATCTCATGCTAACCCTAATCCTAGCCTTACACTTATCCTTGCACTAACCCTATTTTTTTTTGCTATGTAATGTTGTATATGTTCAGATATACCATGATTTACCCTAACCCCTAACCCACCTTAACTTAACCATAACGTATATAACCCTAACCCTAGTCATTTGGTGTTTGTATGCATTATGTTGTGTTTCTTGTTTCCTGATTTTGTTTTTGTTGTCTTTTGTTCGTGACTAACTCTAACCCTCCTTTTTGTTATTTTTTTCTTTACCCTTTTTAATAGTTACTTGTGCTTTTATTCAATGCTATTCTTAAACTTTCTTTTTCCAACGCTAACCTAAGTTGTTATGACAACTTTTAATTTTCTATTTGTTTTTCTTTTGTTTGTTTGTTTGTTTGTTTGTTTTTTTTGTGTTTTTTTATATAGGAAAAACGAAAGGATATGGAGTGAATGTACATGTGACAAAAACGCACACGATACATAGAAAACTCCAGTTTATCAAGGACAGGGCTTTTATTCCTGTCTTCATATGTTTGTTTGAGTATTTGCATATTTATTTATTCATTAATATTTGTTAATTTTTTATTTATTCATTAATTTTTTTTATTTTGGTTTTTGTTGTTTTGTTCTTTGTTAGATCTTCTAAGCGTATTCTTTTTTTAGGCATTGAAATAAACAACAGAGTATTAACATATATACATTTCATTATCTCCGTCAATAGATAGACACGGGTCGGAGTGCCATATGCTATCTTTACAGTGTTTAATATCCATAAGGTAATGTACAATGATCAGTCATGATGATTCTTTTATCAAACACTAGTCTATAATCTTTATTTTGATGGATAGATAGTAGTCTTTTCTGGTCTCTAATAATTTTAAAATCATCGTTAACGGTCTTCACATCGTCTCTTTTATGAGTGACCATATGTTTTATGGTATCAAATTTGATGATCAGAGAGTTCATGTAGTTAAGGCTGATTCCTCTCACTTTAGATATGGTGGTATTCATGTTCTTATCCGGTCTGACTAACTTGTAAGCGTAGTTTTTGGGTCCTCCAGTCACAAACTCTGTAATAGTGTTATCAGGTACTTCATCCGTGAGATCTCCTAAGTAGTCTCCTAACTCGGGTTTCCACTCTCCAGGTTGAGATGTATAAACAATAGAATCGGTATCGGCGTGTATGGCTCGCCTGTCCAATTTCTCCAAATAACTGTACAATTTTAAACGAGCTAGGGCGGTTGTGTAAGCAGCAATGACGACATTAGTACGCCCGGAGTCTTCCACAAACTCTTCTTTATACTGGTATCTAAATTCCACCATCTCATCATTGACGGAATAAACACTCATGACGATAATTTGGTCACTGGTAAACATATCGAAATAGTCCACAGGTTCACATACATATTTGATTTGGGGTAAGTTTCTTCTTTGTCCGAGTTTTCCCCAAAAGCTATTTAACATGAGTTTAGCTAATGATCTCAATCCAGGATTTTTCTTAATGTTATTATAGTCCAGGAGTATACCCTCCTTTTCATGGTAGTTTCGAATATACTTCAACTTATTATCTTCACTGTCACACCACTCGGGCCAACCACTGGCTTCCTGTTTCATTTTAAGGAATGTATTGATATATTCGGTAAAAAGACCACCGGTCTTTGAAAGGGGGTCATATTGATCAGTCTGAAAGTTCCACACTTCATAGATCTGTCTAATTATATATCTTTTATCCACAGCTTTTTTCACTTCGTCCGTCACCCACGTTCCAGTCAGTGCTCGTTGATCATCGGTATGTTCACACGGTGTTTGTTGATTCGAAATAACTTATTGTTGATCTTCGCTGGTAGCACTGGAATGAACAGTCCTTTGGGTGGGATCACTTGGCATTTGATCAATCCTTCGTAGTGTTGAATATCGGTGAAGTTTTCGGTGATGATGTGTGGATGCCCAATAGGGTTTTTACCAGTTTTATTAATGTAAGGATATAACGACGTCACATCGTAATAATCAATGGATCCACCATTCGACTTGTCTTTGTACAACGTTAAGGCTTCCGTTCTTCCATCATAAAAAGCATCTCTGGGTTCCAAAGGAGTAATCATCTGGGATTGTTGAAGAAAGTGTCTTTCATGTATTGTATTAATAAAAGAAAGATTTCATGATATTGTGTTAGTAAAAGGAATATTTCATGATATGGTTTTAGTTAAACGGGAAGATGTCATGGTATTTTTTTGGTAAAAATGGTGATTTTGAGGTTTATGTGATTGTGATAGTTTAGCGGCGGCGGCGGTGTTAGTGGAATGATAGTCTATGGCGGCGGCGGCGGCGGTGGCAGCAGCAGCAATAATACCTGGTATATGACACAGCAGCAGCAACGCAGCCATTATGCCTTGCATAAGGAAGAGAAGCAGCAGCAGCAGCAGCAAAAACCCGTAAAAAGGCCAATAAAGACAACAAAAATTCGATAACTTCATCGAAAATACGATCTGAATATACTACTTGGAGTAACCCTTAATTTTTGAGTATTGTTTGCGTATTTTTGTGCTGCTGTGATTTCTTACTAGGGTAAATCGAGGTCGCTGAATCGATTTGTGCAGGTTTCGAAGCTCTAGCTACGAGTGTGAACGAGATATCGGCCCTAAACGGCCCTAATTCGGTCTTCATTTGAAATCGTTCTACTATAGGCTTATCATATATGGATTTGATGTACTTTAATACTTCTAAATTGATTGGAATAAGTAGTTAAGGCCTAAAACGTAGTTGTGTGAAGTAATCTGCCTTTGAAAATTTGAGATCGGCCCTAAGTCGACCCAAGATCGGCCTTAATCAATACTATTAATAATAGGTTCATATGGTATATGGATTTGATGTATCTTTAGGCTTTTAAAGTGTTTAGTCAAGGTAGTTAGTGGCTAGAACCTACTGTTATGAAGTTATCGGCCCTTACAAATCAAAGATCGGTCTTAGTCGGCCCTAATTCTGCCCTAGATCGTTCTTTATCCGAACTATTGATAGAATAGTTCATATGTCTATAGTTTACTATAGACATATGAAATATGAATTCAGGGTATGTTAAGGCTTTTCAATCGTTTGATCACACTGTCAACTTGATATCTGTAACCTTTCAGAAATCTCGTTCAGTACGAGATTTTACGTGATTTCATTTTATCTTGATGTTTTCGACGTACAAGTTCGTATTTGTAACAAGTTTTATTGTATTTCTGTTCAATTTTATGTTTCAGATCGTATTTTCGATGAAGTTATCGAATTTTTGTTGTCTTTATTGGCCTTTTTACGGGTTTTTGCTGCTGCTGCTTCTCTTCCATATGCAAGGCATAATGGCTGCTGCTGCGTCATATACCAGGTATAATTGCTGCTGCTGCCGCCGCTGCCGCCGCCGCCATAGACTATTATTCCACTAGCACCGCCGCCGCCGCCGCCGCCGCCATAGACTATTATTCCACTAACACCGCCGCCGCCGCTAAAATATCACATCACATAAACCTCAAAATCACCATTTTTACCATAACAATACCATGACATCTTCCCGTTTAACTAAAACCATATCATGAAGTCTTCCTTTTACTAACACAATATCATGAAATCTTCCTTTTACTAATACAATACCATGATATCACAATGGTTACTAACATAAAATCGCCATTGTTACTAACACAATACCATGACATCACCATGGTAACTAAGTAAATACTTTTAAGTATTTTTCGTACCAATTCTGAAGCAAAAAGTGGATTGAAGCTGTACATAATGTTGACCAATCAAATTGCAGGAAATTCAACAAATCAAATCACCCCTTACAAAAATAGCCGACCAATCACAGCCATCGATACAAATGACTTTGACTATATAAAGGCGCGATCAACCGGCTTCCTCAGTCGCCAGACTGCCATTCTGCTGACCAGTTCGAAAGTGTGTTTCGAAGATACCTTAAGTGACCAAATGGTAAGTACATTAATTACCCATCACTTATTTATAACTAATCAATATTCATAACTAAATATTATAACTAAATGATGCACTTTTGTCTTTACAGATATATACCTGTGAATAGAGAATTCAAGTGTGATTAGAAGGACCAAAGCGTGATTCGAAAGAAACCTCAAATAAATGGTAAGTAATTACCCATCACTTATTCATAACTAATTAATATTCATAACTAAATATTATAAGTAAATATTAAAACTAAATGATGTCCTTTTGTCTTTACAGATATATTGTTACAATTAACCAGACTGTGATTAGAAGAACTAAAGTGTGATTCAGAAGAAACCTCAAATAAATGGTAAGTAATTTAATAACCCATCATTAATTAAGTCCTTCAGTAATTATAATATTCATAACTAATTTCAATAACTAATCATTATAACTAAATCGTGTTCTTTTTATTTTTTCAGATGTATACCTGTGACTATTGTCAACTATCGTTTGTAAAGAAGAGTCAGTTGCTACAACATTACAGACAATTCAAGCAGCATAGTATGTTTACATGTGGTGTATGCCTGAAGCATTTTACAAGAAAAGACAACCGAGACCGTCATGAAAAGAAACATACTGATGACAGTTACTTCCCCTGCAATGAGTGTGGGTTATTATATAGGAACCAAGATAGTCTGTATGAACACCAAAATGAAAAACACCAGAAAGGAGCTGGATTACCTCGTCACCCTATTGATCTAAGTCAACCCAATCAATATTACATCATTGAAAAAGGTAAAGGTACCAGAATGCCTCGTTTTAATACAGAATCCAATGAATACCATGTCACGTTCAAAGATTTACATGTCAACAGTATTCCAGAAATTTTAAAAACACTACAGATATTGTTCGACTCCATTGTATCAGAATTAAAGGAAGGACGAAGATTTAGTTCATGTGACACTCGAATGTCAGGATTTGGATTTCCCTATACGATTACCCTTTATGAAAGTTGGACAAATTTCAGGAGAACCCTTCCTTTTGGAAATGGAGAAGGTATTACATTCAAGTGAACAATTTACTTTTGACCAAGGCGTTAATCTTAATGTAACCCACGTGGAATTACCAAATGGTGGAGTCGGAAAACAGTGTGATTACGTGGACACCGAACGGTTTTTGAAAGAAAAACAATGTTTCATCCGAATTCTGAACGATGATGATTTATGCTGTGCCAGGGCCATCGTGACAGCCATAGCCAACATTGATGGACATTCCCAGTGGAAGAGTATACGTTTGGGTAAATATGTTCAAAAGGAATTAGCAGTTGAACTACATGAATCAACAGGAGTACCCTTAACTAAATGTGGAATCGACAAAGTCAAACAGTTCCAAAATTTTCTAACTGACTACCAAATACATGTGGTTGCCAAGGAACATTTTAATGGTATTATTTACCATGGACCTTCAGCTGAGAAGAAAATATTTTTGTATTATCATGATAACCATTATGACGTTATTACCAGCATGGCAGCTTTTTTGAGTCGCAGTTACTATTGTACTGATTGTCATAAAGGATATAACACCAAAGAGAAACATGTGTGCAACAACGTATGTAATTGCTGTCATAAAATTCATGACCAAACCGAAGATGTCGAGTGGATACTTTGTACCGATTGTGGACGGTATTTTAAAGGATCAAGATGTTTTGATCTTCACCAACAGATGACGTCAGCGGGAAACTCGACGTGTACTACGTATTATAAATGCCAGAGTTGTGGACAAACCGTGAATAAACAGTTGAATAAACGAAATATTTGTGGAAATGTCTACTGTAACGTTTGTAAAGATTACTATCCACCGGGACATCAGTGTTATATGTTACCCGCGAATAACAGTAATGAACAAAAGAAACAAACTTTTATTTTCTTTGATTTTGAATGCATTCAGGATGATAAGATTCTGTGTGATGAAGGATATTCACCCGACGGCAACGGTAGGTGCACTCATTGTAAAACATCAACATGTGGAGCGTTAGAACACAAACCTAATTTATGGGTGGTACATAAAGTATGTTCACGGTGCATGGATGAAAACGTAGATAAAAATAGTATGTATCAAATGTGTGGAAAAAACGAATTAATATTCGGCGGACCCAACACAACTGAAGACTTTTGTAACTGGTTGTTTTCCGGTGTCAGTAGTGGAGCTACTATTATTGCACATAACTTTAAAGGGTATGATTCGTTACCTATTCTAGGATATTTGTATCAGCACGGAGTCAAACCAACGATCATAGCCAATGGAACCAAAAACATGTTCATTGAAATACACGGATGTCGTATTCGAGTGATAGATTCTATCAACTTCGTACCCGCGGCTTTAGCCGAACTACCCAAGATGTTTGGATTGACGGAAGTGAAGAAAGGATATTTCCCACACTTGTTCAACACGAAGACCAATCAAACCACCATACTGAATCATCTACCGGATGTGGGATTTTATCAGCCCGATAGAATGAAACCTAAAGACAGGGACACCTTCTACCAATGGTACGAGACCAATTACCAACAACCATTCCATTTTTAAAACGAACTATTGAGTTACTGTAGATCTGATGTTGATATTTTGAGAAGAGCCTGTCTGAAATTTCGTGAATTGTTTCTAGAGATGTCATCTACTAACGGACAGAGAGGAATAGATCCATTCCAACAATGTATCACAATAGCGTCTGCCTGTAATTTGGTCTTTAGACAGAAATTTCTACAGCCCGATACCATCGGTATTATTCCTGCACACGGATACCGCCCCTATGAGAAACATTCATTGAAAGCCATGCAGTGGATCAAATACCTATCGGAAAAGGACAGAGTCCGTATACAGCACGCAGAAAATGGTGGAGAGAAACAAATTGGACCCTACAAAGTGGATGGTTACTACGAGAACGAAAACGGAAAATTTGTGTTAGAGTTCAATGAAAAGTTCTGGCATGGATGTTTACACTGTTATAGTGCTACCACCGTAAATCCCGTCAACGGTATGACCATGAGCGACCTACATCAACGTACTATGGAAAAGAAACGGTTTTTAGAAGATCAAGGTTATATCTACATAGGTAAATGGGAATGCGAGTTTGATAAAGAGGTCCAAGACAATGATGAATTAAGACACTTTCTTCAACAATCCCAGATGATTACTCCTTTGGAACCCAGAGATGCTTTTTATGGTGGAAGAACGGAAGCCTTTACGTTGTACAAAGACACGTCGAATGGTGGATCCATTGATTATTACGATGTGACGTCGTTATATCCTTACATTAATAAAGCTGAATTTGAAGTTTTTAAGCTCGGGACTTTGGAATTTCTATAATTTAAGCCCGAGATTTCGGGAAATTAGTGCACTGGGAATTGGGATTTCTTCAAATGTAAGTTATTCGGAGTGAGCGGACCTTATTCAGGATGCCGAGATTGAAGTTTTCAAGATCGGAAATTCGGAATTTCTATAATTGAAACACGGGATTTAGTTTCATAAATGCAACGGGAATCGGGATTTCATGAAATGTAAGTTATTCGGAGTGAGCGGACCTTTTTCGGGATGCCGATATTGAAGTTTTTAAGATCGGAAATTCGGAATTTCTATAATTAAAACACGGGAATTACTTTCATAAATGCAACGGGAATTGGGATTTCATGAAATGTAAGTTATATTCGGAGTGAGCGGACCTTTTTCGGGATGCCGAAATTAAAGTTTTTAAGATCGGAAATTCAGAATTTCTATAATTTTAACACGGGATAGTCTTTAATTAATGCATCGGGAATCGGGATTTCATGAAATGAAAGTTGTTCGGGGTGACCGGACCTTTTTCGGGATGTCGGATTTTAATTTTTTTAAGATCGGAAATTCGGAATTTCTACAATTTAAGCAGGGGATTTCGGAAAATAAATGCATCGGGAATCGGGATTTCATCAAATTAGTTCTCTTTATGTTCGGGATTTAGAAAATAATTAAGTCAGGATTACGCTATGACTACCCCTCCACACCAACAAACACACTCCACCCGGCTGTGCTTGTTTAGACACTTTGAAGGAATGGAACAGATTGCGTAAAGCGGAAAATTCCGTATTTAATGGTGTGGAAAAATATGGCACCATACTTTCAAATCACATTACGTTGACCTTTCTGTTTATGTATTTTTTGTTTATTTATTTATTTTGCTATCTCTCTCGACAACGGTTAATGAAGCTTTTGTATCAAAACAGGGGGGGGGGGTGATTTTTGCTAAATAAGTAAAACACAAAAACAAAACAAAACAAATCGAGGAATATGCTTTGATTATATTCACAACTGAACTTCTTTTTAAAGATTTTTGCAGCCCTTGAAAGGGCTTTTGTTTGAGATAAACTCTTAACTTTATATCTTGATTTTCACTGGTTTGATGGTCTTTGTCTTCTTGTGAGTTTTTGCGGCCTTCTTAGCTGGTTCTTGGCTACTGGCTTTTTCGTGACTGGTATCTTTACTTTTTTGTTTGGAAGCTTTCTTCTCTCCATTTCTTTTGTTGCTGTCTTTTTGGATGTCTTCAATTACTTTTGTTTAGTTGGTTTGGGTTTAACGCTTTTATTTAACTTGGACTTCTTCGGTTTGTTTGGCTAGTTCTCCGATCTTCAGTTGGGCTGCTAATTTAAGCTTTTAGTCTTTACTACGAATTTCAAGTGAACGTTGACTGGTTTGAAATCTTAACCGGCGCTGAAATTTGACATAATGTACTTCAAATTAACCTCCACGTCCCTTCAAAGCAGAAAATAGCTCAAGTTGGATACCATTTCAATGTACATAACATGCGGAGACGAACGGATCACTATGTGATCAAAAGAATATATCATCGATACTTTCATACCCGATTGGAAAAGACAATAGTAAATTGGCACGAAGAACAATTGCTACAGCAACGTCATCTCACTCAATTTCTACAGTTTATGGCCTATTTTCAGAAATCAGATATCAGAAATTTAACTAAATAAATCAAAATAGAATTTTGGATTTCTACGTTTACATCCGACTCTTAAAGTAAGTTAAACTGATTTCAAAATAAGAGGAAAAAAACATCTGTAAGGTATGAGCACGTATATTTCGGGCATTTTCTTAAAAAAAGTAATCGTAGCATCTGATTTCAAAATGGTAGAAATTGACTGAAAATATGTCACCTGAAATTAAATTAAATCGAAATGATGGTAATGCTAATGCTAATGACATACAATTACCACTACGGAGAGAACGTCATTTGACATTCTAATGAAACATTTATATGACGAAGGTTTTCATTGGACAAAACTGACCGTCATTTCCAGTATCTACACACGTGGGACAAAGTAGGTTCCCTGTTTAGTCTGGTTCCTAATATGGTTACAAAAACACAAGTCAAAAATAGAACATGAAATCGTTTAATTGAATTAGAAATGCAATAACAGTACATTATTTGAATACCCGACGGCGTCAATCTTGATTTGACGGTCAAATATCCGTTTACAGGCTCCCGTTAAGACTACAGTTTTAAAAAAAAACATCCATTGTATTTCTATGGTTTTCCATCTATAAGTAAACGTATGGTCTCAACGTTGCTGTATGATTTGTGAAAATCCTATGTAAAGGTATGTAGATTTTTATTAAATATAAAAACAAAACAAAATAAAAATGGTATAGTAACAATCATATATAAATTAAATAATATCTAAAATTGACATAATGGAGAAGGAAGGTTTATTGCCGAAGATTTCGGCTGGATGTCCTTCGGACTGAAATACGGAGAAGAATCTGGCCATAGCACAACATATATTTGCATTTATTCAGTATATATTGCTGTGTCCATGTTTCTTTATTTTGTTTTTTATGTGTATATGGTGTAAGCTTTTTAGATAACAAAGCAGCACGGAAATTAGACGTTCATCATAATAATAAAAAAAAATTGACTACGTTGTATTTTTGTTCGGGCCTTTTTTGTTGTTTTTCGTAATGTGAACAATACAATATTTAAACCAAAATATTTTCATTAAATTTTCCAAAGAAATTTGATCTGATTTCTAAATGGAACTACTGAAAGTTAATGAATACCCCAATTCAATTCCCAGTTCGACCTCGAGGTAAACTTGACGGAGACCTAGATTGAAGTGATGTTCCGAGTTTTTATTTTCCTTTTGGCAAATATGAAACCAAATTTTACTTTTTAAACGTTTTTTAAAGTTGCTTTAGTTTTGTAGCGTTTTTGTTCTTTTTTGTTAATTTGTTTTTTAAGTTGTCTCCTTTATATTACACATGGCATGTCGTGTTTTGAAATTATTTGTATTTTAGAATTTCCCCTCTTTTCTGCATTTTTACTTCCCGGTGGATGATGTCCAGTAAACTCTTTAATATTGTTCTAGTATTGTTCTTTTTTCATTTTTGTCCGAGTTGCACTCGGCTAATGGTTTGCTGAAAGACGGACGGGCAGGCGGGGTATATATTTCAGCTTGTTACCGCAATACAGAATTTATTACTGATTGGATCTTAAAAAAATTACCTGCAGGTTTGTTACAACAATATCTCAGTCGAGTTCGATTTTGAGCAATATCGGAGAGAAACTTTTCGAATTTTATTGTGTTGAAATTAAAATCAGGAGATAAAGCCTTAAGGTGTCTCAGTGGTATTATTCCGCCATTTTTGTCTAATACTTGTTCAATTAGGTTTCATTCATTTAGAAATTTTACAAAACAGTTATTTAAAATGTAAAGAAAGTTCTAAAGTATTTAAAATTTTTATTGCTTTCCACTTTTGCAACATTTTCATTTCAAAAACATAAACTAACACACATGAACTTTAAATCTTTTGCTGGATTTTCAGAACACAGAAATTATGCAAGGGAGATAATTTGATAACATAATTTAACATAGATATCACTAGAGAAATTAACATTTCGCAATTTATCTCTTATTTCAACGGTGATCCCTAATTCTTATTTTTTATTTGTAAACTATATAATGATTTCAAAACACATGCAAAGTATGAACAAAATCTTTAATAGATTTTTCTAGCTATCCTCTCATATAATCATTCTCCCTCTCATTTCTATGTAAAATCCTGAAATTTTCAATTTCAGATTTTGCGCTTAAATGCACGGTGACCCCCAGATTTTATTTTACATTTTGAACAATAATACAATTATGTTTCTACACAGAAAGTTTCACAAATTCATATAGTAGGAAAATAATACCATGCAGACACCTTAAATTACATCTTCGGTATTATTTGACAACAAAAATTAGCAACAAAAGCTTTATTGTTCATACAGAAGTACCCTTTATATCGATAGAACATGTCTTATACATTAAATACTTCTAATTATGTGCTTAAATACACTTTTTGGGGTTGTATTTGACTTTAAAATAAGATAAAATGAAAAGTCAAACTTTATAAAAGGGAGGTAATAAAACTTTGAGAGAAAAAAGAATCAGGTTAGATAACTCTTCGGACCAAAATCTGTGACCTTTTGTTTGAATTGATATTTTATTGTGAAATAATGTAATTAAATGTTTGATATAGTTAAAATATTTAATTTGGGAATGCAAACATTCTTTCTGCCCAATGTTTGTTTATTTAAAATTTGGATATAAAAAATGCCAGATTTTAAATATTTTATATGATAGTAATTTTCTGTAAAATCGGAATTTCAGTATGTTAACTTGGGAACCCACTAAAACCCATCTAGTATATGAAAGATTTATACTTCACATATCTGCAGTGCAAATTTCATTACAATCGGACCTATGGAATTTTTTGGTTTTACTGTTAAAAATGTAAATTTTTGTAGTTTTTGCGCGTGGTCTTTTGATTTTGACTGGAGTTATGTTCCTTTGGCCACAAATTTTTAGTTTTTCCCAGTTTGAATGTGCTGCCATCTGGCGTTAATTGATATACCTACTAATGGAGCAGCTCGAGCAAAAAAATTTGAAAATCCATGTGGGAATTTTTGAGATATAAGACGTCAAAATTTGGGAAGGAAACAGTTTTCTCTAGAGTTTTCTTCAATTTACATAGGATGTTTATAGGCCTTTAAATGAATGAAAATATAATTGGAAGTTGATTAAATTTTATACACTACCTATTTTATGCATTTTAAATTGAGCTATGACCAAGAAAATATGATCCATGTGCAAAACATTTTAACACTGTTTGAATGGATAAAACCCGACGATATCGAATGCTTCAGAAATCTGACACTCATACTCCCTTCAACTAAGATTGAAAAAAAAATATTCTGATTTTAGTAAATTTCCAGAAACTATAAGATTAATTAATTGATTTCAGAAATGTGTTTTGCCTTAATGATAAGGAACCCCCGTCAATTTTTTGTACATTGGTGTATAATTGTTTTTAATGGATAATGGAGGTTTTGGTTGCCATGGAAACCATATTAAAATAATGGAATTTTAGAAAAAGTATTCTGCTATATTTTTAACGATTTCAGCAATATGTATAAACTAGAAATATAAGGTGAACCTCTGCCTCAATTTTTTTCTGAAAGAGGGGCTTCGAATATTTTGATTTCTGCAAAATGTATTACCAATTTTTTAAGAATGGTGGTCTGAATTGGGTTGTAATTGATAGTGGAGCTTTCAGTTTCCATGGAACCAAATGAGAACACGGAATCTTTGGAAAAAAGTGTTTTGCTACGTATTTTTGTTCCCGATTTCAGAATATGTATATACTAGATTATAAGGGGAACCACTACCAAATTTTTTCTTTGAATATTTTAATTTCAGAAATATGTGTTACCTGAATTATGAGGGGAACCCGTGTCAAATTTTTTTGAATGAAGATCTCAAATGTTATGTAATGGATAGTCGAGCTTTCAGTTGCCATGGAAACCAACCGAGGACATAGAATCTTCAGAAAAAAGTATTCTGCTACATATTTTGGCTCCCGATTTCAGAAATATTTATAAACTATATTATAATGTGAACCCATGTCCAAAAATTTTTTTGGAATATTTTGATTTCTGCTTTGTGTATTACTTGGATTATGAGGGGAACCCCTGCCAAATATTTTTTGAATGGTGGTCTGAAATGGGTTGTAATGGATAGTAGAGCTTTCAGTTACCATGGAAACCAAACGAGAACACTGAATCGTTGAAAAAAAAATATTCTGCTACATATTCTTGTTCACAGTTTCAGAATCTGCATGAACTAGATTGGAACCCCTGCGAAATATTTTTTGGAATATTTTGATTTCAGCAAAATGTTTTACCTGAATAATGAGGGGAACCCCTGCCAATTTTTTTGAATGGTGGTCTGAAATGGTTGTAATGAATAGTGTTGCCATGGAAACCAAACAAGAATAAACCAAATCTTTGGAAAAAAGTATTTTGCTACATATTTTTGTTCCCGATTTCAGAAATATTTATAGGGAACCCCTGGCCAAATTTTTTCGAATATTTTGATTTTACCTGGATTATGTATCAGCTAGATTATTAGGGGAACACCTGTCCCAATTCTTTTTTTTTGAAACGGGGACCTTAAATATTTTAATTTCAGTAATATGTATTGCCTGGTATATGAGGGGAATCCCTGTCAAAATTTCTTTTGAATGGTGGTCTGAAATTGATTGTAATGGATAGTTGAGTTTTCAGTTGCCATGAAAACCAAACAAGCAAACTGAAATTTTAAACAAAAAGTATTCTGTTACATACTTAAGGATTTCAGCAATCTTTATTAACTAGATTTTAAGGGGAATCCGTGCCCAATTTTTTTTGAATTGTGGTCTGAAATTGATCGGAATGGATATTAGATATTTATTGTAGCCCACTAGAGAGTTCTGTAACACTACATGACACAAACTACTTGCAACTCGGTTATTTCATCACTGATGTTTTGGTCAATTTTATTACTAAATAGATTCTCATTCAAAATGTTACAGTAACGTACATTGGCAAATGTCATGAAATCAACTCGGAATACTTCTCGATATGGCCAATAACCGAATAATTGGAACTATTTAGTGGCATATGTCAACAAGGCATTCAACCAAATAGGATTATTATTTAGTTCATCGAAATCTTCATAAAAACTCGGGATATTTTTCTCATGATAACCAGCTAAATCCATTGCTTTAAATAACCAATAATATTGTGCCATATTTATATTGCTATCGGAGGAGCGATTTTCCTTAACAGCAGTCTCTAATTCATGCATTTCTTGTCGCATTTGTTCTGGTTTATCTAACTGGTGGAAGCAAACCAGACGGAGATAATGACCAAATACCACAGGTGTTGCTTGTGCAAATGTTTTAATAGGTTTTTGTGATATCTCCATATTCGTTTCTCTAACAGTACTGGATATCAACTCTTCAAGGATTAATCCTACCAAACTATTCAAATTCATCAGAATGTCTACCAAAATTTTGGACTTGCAGTAATATGACGTCATATGATTCAAACAGGCTTCAGTTGAAAGTGCCTTTTCCATAAGAAAATAATTTCCATGCGCCAGGTAAGAATTTGGCAAGACACTGCCTATTCTATTGTACATATACCAAAGCTTGTGGCAGCTTAAAAACGGAATCTTAAGCATTTTTTGTGAAATAATTTTTTTATCTATTCCTTGCAAAAAAGTAATAAGTAGCTTGTCTTCTAACGATTCTTCGATCGCATTATCTGCAATAAAAATGGCAGTGTCGTTTTGTTTGTGTTGACAGAAAAATATTGCTATTTGCAGCCAACCAGATACAACATCTCTGGCTTTCCCTATCAGCAGGTAAGACAAACATGTTTTTCTCTGGGTGTAAAATTTCTTATTTCTGATGCCGAAGTCATAGTTCATTCCAATGGATATTTTTCCAAAGCAGTCTGCTAAATACAAAAGTAACAATTCACTAACTAGTGTTAAGTTGTTCTCATTGGCTTTTCTTATTTTCATTAATAGTGACGACAACAACTTTCCATGGTTTTCTTCATCTTGTGTCAAAAAGCATTCAAATAAATGCATTAATTGCAATATAGCGCTATTTTTATCCTCATTTATACATATATTTGTGGATAATTTAAAATATGGAAAGTCTTTAAGTGATCGACAACGATGAAAACTTGCGATGCCTTCAATCATTAATTCATCTAGCATAGTTGCCAGTTTCTCCTTTGATCTACCAAAGATTTTATTTCTGAAAATATTGTTCTCAGGCATGAAGTAATTAGGACAGTATCCACAACGAATAAAATACGTTAATCGTCTAAAACATTGTTTATAACATTCCAATAAATTATGTGGCTCCCAAACTACGCAATCATTCGTTTCAATCTCCTGAAATATGAACATAGAAGGTTTTTATTGTCATAATTTGTATCAAAGATTTCTTTAAGAACGAATTTGAGTAATGCATAACATAAGAATAACATAAGAATTGAGTGTGATTAAATGAATGAATCAGTAACTTTTCTGCCATGGAAAAAGATATTCTCCACTCGTATGGACCCAAGTCTGGTTTATTCGAGTCCCCTATTGGCACAAATAGAATACCCTGCTCTTTGATTTCCTCTATTGTACCAACAGACGGCCATGTTGACCGCGGTCTTCTTAACCATTTCAACACAAATAATGGCCACGTCTGACAATGTAAACAAATTGCTATATCAACTGCCATGTCTAGTCTGCTCATACAAGGTCCATGTCTTACCAAGAGTTGGATTTTATACGGTTTAAAATAATCGGTTTAAGGTTCGAAAAGACTCTTCAATTTATCACTTGATATAAGAACCCCACTATCTGTATACACAAGCGATCTATGTAAAATTGTACTGCGAACATTTTGTACTTTCAAGACTGCAAATCCCGGTGAGGAATTATCTACATCAGCGATGATTATATTCTTATAAGAGCAGTCCTTATTTTCAGCATAAACTGGGCATCTTTTCATCAGAAACATGACATCAAAATCACTACCTTCAAAATCTAACCCCTCTGCTCTACTCCCGCTACTGATCATATGAAAATAACGCTGATGTAAATTCCACGCAGTATCAAGAGTTTTGAAAAATAAACGTCTTTTTCTAACAACATTCTCAGATCCTGATACAGAGCAAAGATATTCATACAGCTTCAATGATAAAGCTTCGGTCGCCATATTGTCCTGGAAAATATGAAACTCATACGCAGAATATTAATACAGCACATAAATTTATTTGTCTGATTGTATGATAATATACAATAACGGCTTTCTGAGTTGCAGAACATCCAAAATTGCTAAGCCTACCATGGGTTATTCAAAATACTACGGCATATTCTAAAGCTCTCGGGGAAATAACCCATATAAAACTTGACAATTTCGGATACTCCTTGATTCTGACAGCCATAGTTTTATTTTTAATTATTTTTTAATTATTTTTAATTATATCAGAAATGTTATTGCAATTTTTAAATTTTATAATGTTGGTTGTTGACTGGCACGTGGTGGGGGTCACTTCCTATAAAGAGGTATATACAGACGTGCCCTTGGAATGATTCTGATTTTTTTTGCAGTTGTCAACTACATGAATGGGTAGTAATTTTTGACATATTGTATATAAATGGGTCGTATATCAACCACAAATGACCAGAATCCCTACTGGTTGCTGAAATGAATCAAATATTCATCATTAGTTGATGTTTAAGGAAATTTCTGAAGTGCAATTAATGTTTTTCTTACTACAATAACACAATTTTACTATATGATTGGGTTGATTAATTTTGAAATTTACAAGATGAATGGGTTAGTATTTTATTAAAGGCACTATATTCGAAAAGTCCAGTGTTTTACCAATGTAAGGCTACAAAGGAAATGTACCAAAATTTAGATGTTTTTGTATACTAGATTAAACAGCATTGGTAACAATTGCACTTTATTTTGTTTTGTTCCGAGATGTCTCCTCTTAACTTTTTTCTAGCAATGACCAATCAAATGATTAGTTAATTAGTACAGTTCCTGTATTGATGTTGAATTTCTTCCAACAGAGTTAATTATTTTTATAAATCTAAATATTTCCGTAAAACAAATTTTCACCATAATTTATTTGTTAGTACATTGTACTTAATTGGTTGAACTCATGGGAGAACAATGGTCACTTTGATAGATTAAAGGAATGCCTTAATGATAACATTTGTTGGTGTTTTGAAATCAGTGATCAATGGAAAGAAACAATTAGGAAAATAAACATAAAAAAGGTACCACATCTAATTGGCTTTCCTAATAAAATTAATAGGTTGCGACACTTGTATGACTAAAATCAGAGCTTTTCAAGATAAAAGAGGGTCACTAGAATCTCTTAAATTATTTTCAAGACTTACATGTTTATCGAGACAATAAAAAAAGTACTATGACTTGCATTGATATTATTAAAGATAGCATTTGCAATTAAAATTCGGCACTTGGAAAAATGCGCAAATGTTTGCTGTAGATGTCGAAATCCATATAGTATATTTGTCACCAGTTAAGCTATAAGCGCTGTTCCATTTATTTATATTTTACCATATATTTGTAAAGACTGTGTCTCCTGTGCATTCACTTCATATGCTTCCATTGTTTCTTTAAGACTAAGAGTTTGTCTTGGCTGCAATTTTGAAACAACAGCAGTAGAATACCGAAGGAACAAGGGAAGCGAAGACTACAAAAATCGAAATCAAAAGACATGGCAAAAACGGCAACAGAGAAAAACAAAGACGAAACAAGGACGTGAGACAGCTACAATGCACGACATTAAAAACTAAGGCACTCATAGTGTGAACTCCCATGAAAACCGGGAATGACATCAGGCGCTCCGGAAGGGTAAGCATATCCTGCCCCGCTAGCGACACACTACCAGTGAGGCATATAGTGTTTTGAAAGGTCTGTTTGGTGGCCGATTGGTTAATGTCATTTTGTAACCCTTAGACAAAAACTTTGAAAATTTATCTTAGCTATTCTTTTTTTAATAACACTCTCAACCCACGATCTCTCTGATGTTCGATATTTCGAATGACATGAAAAATAGATATATAAAAAAAATAAAAAATGAAAAACAGGTTTCAAATGGGAGAAAACAGAAAAATAAATTCAAAATGAACTTTTTACACCATTGGATATGAGATATAGTGCGACAAAATAAACCAAAAAAATATTCTCATTAATTCACAGTAAAGTATTTGAGAACCGAATCGTCATAATCCAACGACAATGGCAACCTCGTAACACCAAGAAACAGCTGGCTAATCACGGAAAAGAAAAGGAAAAAAAAACCGACACTCACACACTAAGATGAACAACACAGACCAATATAAAAAACAAAGGTGAGATCAGGTGCACCGGTAATCAAGTAATTAGCAACGATACAAGAAAATAAACAATAAAAGAATATGAACTTAATGATATTTTACGAAAGGATATGGAGTAAATGAACATGAGACCATAACGCATATGTTAACTCCAACTGCAATAATT
>MJUU01017797.1:13950-33653 GCA_002080025.1 Modiolus philippinarum | reverse complement strand
TAGTAGACAAATCATAATCACTCTTTCTTCTAGACAAATCATAATCACTCTTTCTTCAAGACAAATTATAATCACTCTTTCTTCTTTGACTTATTGGAAAGTCATCGTACAAATATAGTAGACAAATCATAATCACTCTTTCTTCTAGACAAATCATAATCACTCTTTCTTCTNTGACTAATTGGAAAGTCATCGTACAAATATAGTAGACAAATCACAATCACTCTTTCTTCTATGACTAATTGGTAAGTCATCGTACAAATATAGTAGAGAAATCATAATCACTCTTTCTTCTAGACAAATCATAATCACTCTTTCTTCTTTGACTTATTGGAAAGTCATCGTACAAATATAGTAGACAAATCATAATCACTCTTTCTTCTATGACTAATTGGAAAGTCATCGTACAAATATAGTAGACAAATCACAATCACTCTTTCTTCTATGACTAATTGGTAAGTCATCGTACAAATTATAATCACTCTTTATTCTGGGTAATAACAAAATTACCGAACAAAGTGGTCAAAATCCGAAGTCCATGAGACAAAAAAGACAAACCAGGTGGAAACCACCGGCAAAATTGTCGACCGCAATGGTCCTGACTTGGTACAGGCATTTCAAAAGAAATGGTGGGTTAAATCGGCTTTATGGCTTTAAACCTCCCCTTCCATTGCAGCAGTGTCCGGAATCAACTCAACAGCAACTGGCTTAGACAGGTCGTAAGTCAGTGAAATGTTTATCCCATCACTAAGTAAAATAAAGTTGTGAAAGATCTTTTTGGTGACTGATTTCTAACCCTAAGACAAAACCAATAAAAATCCACGGTACATGTTACTTCTCTAATCCTCAAACAAGACCAAGGTGAAAGTTTGGAAAACATATATTCATCTCTTTGTACAGAGATATCACAACGGAGAATCTGAATCACAAACATCATCGACAAAGACAAAACTAAAATAACAATGCGATAAACAAGACAACACAGATAACAAAAGCACCGACAAACAACTGTCAACTGCAATGGTACTGACTTGGTACAGGCATTTCAAAAGAAACGGAGGGTTAAACCGGTTTTATGGCTAGCCAAACCCCCCTTCCACTGCGGTAGTGTCCGGTAGCAACTCAACGGCAATTGCCATTGAAAGGTCGTAAACAGTTAAAAGAAATGGTCATCCCAGTATTAAGTAAAGAAAGAATCTTGAATCAGAGTTTGGACCGAAACTTCAAATTTTTCCACAAGGGACTGATATCTATTAAAGAACTTTTTAATGATCGTATGAGACGGAATTTTTTTGAAGCCTTGATTAAGAAGGTGGTCACGGGGATAACTGTGTCTAATGAGAAAGTCTGTATAATTTGTGTTAGGTCTAGCGTAACGAACCAGCTGTGAAACATACACTCCGTAAGCAGAAGAAGCTGGAATATTACTGTCCATGTTAGGGAAATTGATAATTTTGAAATTCAAATCGTCCCTTTAGTCGTAAATTTTAGTACTGAGATGAGCATTTTCGTCAAATTTGAGATATAAGTCCAAAAAAGATGTAGATCTGGTGGTTTCTGTCGTTTTTGGAAATAACAAAATACCGAAGTTACTGTTAATTTAGATTTTGCATATGCGCATTTCGACAAATTATGTCTCTTCAGTGCAGATAATAATTGGAAAGTCATCGTACAAATATAGTAGACAAATCATAATCACTCTTTCTTCTATGACTAATTGGAAAGTCATACTAAAACAAGAGCAACGGAAAACTATCAATGGTTTTACAGAAATTTTTACAATTTCTGACGTTTTATTATTGTTTATTTTTTCACTACACACTACAAGAAATGTTATTACATTTTCTATAATATTTGATTTGTTGATATTGATAATTAAGGTGAAAGATTTTAAACAGTAGTTTTTTAAATTGGAGTAAAAATAAACTGCTCCGAAAACCATACAGTCACCTGAACTTTTTGGCATTATTGACAAAAAAAATGATGGAGAAAAAAATTAAACAGAATTTGTGTATAACTAAGATGTAACATTTAACAAATATCAAATTACTATGCGAAGACATTCCGTAGTAAAAGTACAAAAAATATTAAGTTCAATGGCCATAACTCTCGACAATAATCATTCAACCAGAACTAAATTTGAGATGAATTCCTTCAAGTATTGCAATGAAAAAAATGTAGAAATCGACATTTTTCAAATTCAAGAGCCATAAATTTGCACCCCAAAAATCCTATCAAAAGCAAAATTCGAACTTGACCTGAAACTCATAAAACGACAATCATATACCAAATATCGAATCAATACATTTACCCATGGATTTGGGTTCGTCAACATACATAACATTAATTGGCAAACTGTTCTTCCAACCGCTGTCATCCGTTGTCCGACAAAAAGACTTGTAGAAGACACTCACAACTTATAAACAAACACAGGGCACTCATCGAGCCAATTGCCAGAAAACTTAGCATAATAAAGTATTGAGTTGTGGGCACTATAAACAAGTAGTCAAAATAACATTTGGAAATTACAAATAATGAAATGCCAAAATTTGAAAGTATGATAAGTATATGTTATCTGGATTTTGACGATCTGTATATCGTAGAATATCATCCCGTGAGCCAGAATATGAAGCACAGGGGCGAGTGAGCGCAGCGAACGAGCCCCAAGCTTCATATTCTGGCAGCTTTCAAAATTCAGATAACTTGTTTATCGTCTTTTATTTCTTATTAGGTTTTGTGTCAGATTCTCCTAAGATTGCGCGGGGAATGAGGTTCATTCCTTTTTTACAAAAGGGGAAATGTTTTGTAGTTATTATATGACTGCTCAATATTTTTTGTCGGCTAACGTTATTAAATTTTGAATTTTTTGATTGAACCATGTTAGAAAATTGAAATAAAGTCCAATTTTTCATAGCAGAACCTTTCCATTGTTTACATTTATCTTCCAGTTCCTATGCACTTCTATGACGTCACAATGTAAACAAAATGGTGGCTCTGCTGAAGTTATCACTGACCTAGTTTCCGTATTTTTTTCGAACGTCTGGTTTGTACTTTTTGTGTACTGGTGACGGTAATTTGTTTACAAAATCGAAAACAGAAAACATAACAGATTCTTTATTTAATTAAAATTTATTTCATGAGTAACGGATAAAAAGGATAGCGCTTGTCAAACGTTGGGAGAAATTCCTTGATAACTCCAGGTCAACCTCTTGATAAGTTCGGGTCAACCGGATATGGCTTTTGCGGAAGTGCTGTGCAGACTGAGATAGGCGCAGGGAAAGACGATAATATATTTATATCAGATATTCTCTCAAAAACAAGTATATCATAACTGAAATATATAGAGCAGAAATCAAAGTGCCATAACTCTGCACCAATCATTTGAATGGAACCAAATTCACACTTGACCTGTAACTCATATCGATTCAATCATATACCAATAATAAACAATGAAAGGATATGGAGTAAATGTACATAAGACAAAGTCTCTACAAGTACATGGTAGAACCAAGCAAAGGAACAATGTCCCTACTGTTGTTCTTCATCCTGAAGTCACCACGTGGCCCTCAACAATGAGCTTTACTCATACCTCATAGTATGTTCAACACGGCCCCTAGCACCGGTTTGAGTGGAATTCTTTGCTAATTGTCGAACAACGCTACATCCATGTCTTTTGTGGTCATGGATGCAGGGTTGTCAACAAACATTAGTTAAACTGACAAAGTGCTCTTACAATCACTGTCATCCGTTGCCCCACAAAACACTAGTGTCTTAAGATAGTGACAGACAAAAATTGACAGATTGACAACTTCGGTTGGTTTGATATAATCAAACATATCATTTAAGCAATGCTATACTCTCATATAGTCATTTGGTCGAAATTACTCCTGTAAATCCAAACAAGCCGCCCAACCATTTTTTAATCTTTTTATCCGTTTACAAACAAAACAGCTTAACAAAAAATATATAATTTCTATGTAAAGTTTTTAAAAATCAGCCCCAAATTACGACATAATTTTACTTTGGGGGAGCAACTATTGTAGGATAGCATTTTTTTTTCAATTATCACAGTAGACATGGGTTAAGAAGGTTAAGCTTATAATATGGGTTAGGGTGAGAGTTGTCGATAGTGTTAGGGTAAAAGTTTTCGATAGGGTGAGGGTTAGTGTTTTATTTTTAGTGTCAAGTTATCAATCGGTTAGCCTTACTAGACCAGTGTCCTCTAAAGTAAAATTAGGCTCAACTCACCAGGCTTTCAGGCATAATTGACCATTATCCTAAAAATGTGTTTGGAAAAAAAAATCAAGATACTTTTTGAAATGGTTCAATATGGTTCGTGCAGATCATAACTTGTTAGTAACTTGGATGTACAGAAAGTTATTCAAGAAAAAGGTTAAAACTACATTATCCTGTACTGAGGCTGTCTTGATCATAAACAAGGGTAGCGAAAACCATACTTGATGAATACAAGTTTGACAAGCCATTTATGATACGTATGACAGACACACGTTACACAGAAATTAAAATAAGAATAGATTATCAAAATATCTAAAACAAATCATTTTATGACTTTATCCATAAAACATCTCCAACGACCACTAAAAAATTTATTCTACAAATTATGATACGACATCTCGCTAGAAACTGTATTACGTCCAAACTAAAGAACCGGGCTTTTCATACAGTGGGCTTCAATGTTTGAATACTTATCCGTAAATTTACAAACAGCAGTTGGAATAAATTCCAAGTATTTCTAAAAGTCCAACTTTTAATTTTAAAGTATATGTTATTTGAATAGTTTATGCATTCTTCTCTAATGATATGTGAAGTTTAAACTGGTTCTGACCGGTTAGATAAATTTTCATATTCAACATATGTTGAATAAAGCCCCGTGCTGTTTTCCGCCAAATCTATTCGGAATACAATTCTCGGTGCTTATCATTTATCAGTTGAGAAAAAGATTACATCACGTTCTCACGATAATTACCATATTCTATCCACTCTCGATAGTTAAATTTAAAAATTTTCAAATGCTCGGCGAGGTCGCATTTAAGATTTTAAAATAACTCCAGTGAATAAAATATAGCAATGAGCGAGATCTTGTGATATAATCGATATGTATACCATGTTATAACTGTTCTCTGTATATTGTTCTAATAATATTTTGTAAAAATGTTCTATAAGTGGCTACTGGTATATTGTTTTTATCTAAACAAGAATATATGCATGCATAATAACAGATTTCAAAATTATTTTATAATTATTATATATATATTATAATGTTATTAGGAAGTCGTTCCAGAAAGTCTATCCTTTGAGGCTTGTTGACAGAAACTTTTGCGTTTAGTCCGACGTTTTTTGTCCGATTTGCTTTTTGTCCGTCGCTTTTTGTCCGATTTTGCTTTTCTTCCGACACTTTAGCTTTTTGTCCGATTTTTTTGCGTTTAGTCTGTCGCTTTTTGTTCGCAGATTTTGCTTTTTGTCCAATATTTTTGCGTTTAGTCCACCGCTTCTTGTTACTTTGACACAAATAAGGTACAAAAATTACAAAACCATTAAGACACTGCATGAGGCTGTTCTCTGCGTGGCAATCCTTTTATGGTCTTTTATGGTGTGGTGAAAAGTCATAGTCGGTGTTTGTCATTTCAGTAATAAATTCTGCATATTCTTATATTTCATCACCGAAATAGAAACATTGTAACAATCGGCATTTACAAATTTTTGTATGAAGAAATGCATGATATTGATCTTACATATTACTGACTTTACTGGTTAAAGTAAAGAATGCACAATGAAAATTGTAAATTACACTACTCAAATACAACCCGTATCAAAATTACAAGTTAACAATTTGACTTTTTATATTTTCTGATTGGCCTAACGATATAACAAACAAGCACGACAAAAATTAAATCTCGATAAAACTTAAGAAACACGAACATAACAGAATATTAAATCCACACAACAAAACAAATTCTTTAGTTAACATAAAGAAAAAATGTTTAATAAGATATTGAATTGACAATGTAATAATATTTCACATAACTAGTCAAGTATTTAACATAAAAATACAATAAATACCCAAGTTGCAAAAAACGGTAAATGTCGTTATGCTGTACACGTGTTTCAAGGAGTAACCTCTCATCAACAGCATTAAAATCAAACAATTTGGAAAGCAATAATCCAAAAGTAGTAAAAAAAGAAGTACTCAATACCAAAAAATATCGAAATATTAGGCCAAATTCAGTACCAATTGCATCCATCGAGTGCCATACACGGAATGAAGCCTTAGTATTTTTAAAGGTTTAGAATTTTGAGAAAAACAGTAAATTTCTCTAAAACGCAAGGTAGTTTTTTCAAGTCAGATAAGTCTGACTATTGGGCTGGTGAATACCCTAGGGGACCTCTGGTCCACCAGCAGTGGCATCTGCCCAATAGTTTCAAAATATAATAAATACCCAAGTTGCAGAAAAACGGTAAATTTCGTTATGCTGTACATGTGTTTCAAGGACTAATCTCTCATCAGCAGCATTAAAAAAAAACAATATTGAAAATTGTAATCCAAAAGTAGAGAAGAAGAAGTACTCATTACGAAAAATATCAATAAAACTTATCTGACCAAGCAAAATAAGAGATGAACAAAATCATAACACAACATATTGATGAATAAAAAAAAAATATCAAATGACAAACTGAAATATAAAGAAGAAAAAAGAATTAACGATATGAACGAACACAAAAAAAAATATTTGACAGAACAAAATGACAATCTTACAACAAATTTTCAGCTAAACATAAAAATAAAAATAAAAGAAAATGTGTCCATGGGACACGGATGCCCCGCCATATAGATGTTCCGGCAAACAGGAAGTAGATGAGCGACCGACTTGAAAAGGTACAACTCATCATACCGAAGCTTCAGACCAAATATCAAATCATTCATGCATACACAAGCTGAGAAATCCTTGACGAAAAATTCGGATGTACGTACGGACGGACGGACGTACGGACAAGGGTAAAACTTAATGCCCCCGTCGCCTAACGACGGGGGCATGAAAATGAATGTTTAACACAACAATATTATAGGTGAGCATAACAAAATGACAATCTAACATATCAAAAGGGCAATCCCACAATACAAAATGAATAATCAACATAGCAAAAAAATTTACTTGACACTACATAATTACAATCTAATGTAACAAAATTTACAACTAAACGTAAGAAAATGAAAATTTAATCAAAATAAAATAACGTAAACATAACAAAATGACAATTTAGAACAATACAATTTTAAGTTAATTAACATAACAAAACGACAATTTAGCACAATAAAATTTTAAGTTAACATAACAAAATGACAATCGGCTAACACAGCAAAATGATGAATCAATAACAAAAACTTTATTTTCTCTAATTTCTATCCAGTTTTCACACTTCCTGAACGGTGTGGAAACATTTGTTCTCCTCTCTAGAGAGGAGAACAAGTTTCGTGACATTTCCCGCCAAATTTATTCGGAATACAATCCTCGGTGTTTTTCGTCTAGTCATTAGAGAAACAGTTTCCACAACTTAAACACGTTAATTATGAAATTTCTCACATCTCGTTAAATAAATTTTCAAATGTTTAAAAGCTCGGCAAGCCTCGCTTTCAAACATTTGAAAATTTATTTAACTCGATGTGAGAAATTTCATAATCAACTAGTTCTTGTTGTGGAAACTATATTTACACAACAAAATGACAATCTAACATAACGCAATTACAGTTAAACATAACAAAATTACAGTGAAATATAATAACATGGCGATTTTACACAACAAAATTACGTCTACGTAACAAAATACCGACGTCACTGTGAATTTAGTGTCTGCATACCATTTCGACAACTTATGCCTCTTTAGTGCAAACCAAAATCAAAATATTTGGAAATTCATAATCCGAAATATATGGAAAAGCTAACAAAAAACAAATCGCAAGAATATCTAAAAGGAAAAGCCAAAATCAGCTAAGGACAGAGCTATGCAAAAGAGAGATATCGGTACCCCTTAGTTTTAGTTTTCAACCAAGATTTTCTTAGATCTAGATATTGCAAGTCTCCAAACAGAATCGGTTTTTCGGGCCAGCACCGAAATACTGGCTACTGGGCTGGTGAATACCATCGGGATCTAACAGTCCATCAGCAGAAAAATCGGCCCAGTAAAATACCCAATGTGAATTTAGTTTCCGTATATACTGTATAGGGCTTTATATTCGCGGTACGAAATTTTCGCGGTTTTCAGTCTTGGACTTGTTCGTGGGGTTTTATATTCGCGGTATTTTAGTTAAAATCATTATGTTCATTTATATTCAGGTTTACAGTAAAATATTCGCGGGTATAAATTTTCGCGGTTATCGTTTTAAACGCGAATAGCGCGAAAATTAATACCCCGCGAAATATAACAACCATACAGTAACCATTTCTTTGTGACAACATAACAGAATAATACACCATTGAAGTACACAAAACAAGGTTAATGATATGTACATGACAGCTGTTGCATTCCATAAATAAACTTGTATAATAGTTTTATCTAAAAAAATGTGCAGATTCTTTACAGAGAAAAAACAAAAAAATGTCATCATGCAGGTCCTCATATTTCCATACACTTCTTCTATTTTTCCGATAATTACTCAAGATATTCTTTCTAAACAAATTAAACAAATAGAACAGACTTTCTGATTAGACATGGTTATCTTCATGACCGCCTTATAAATCTAGTCTTCAATAAAAATCCGTCTCATACGTTTATTAAAAAAGTTCCTTAATAGACCCTTGTGGAAAAATTTGAAGTTTCGGTCCGAACTCTGATTCAAGATTCTTGTTTTACTTAATTCTGGGATGATCATTTCTTTTATCTGTCTACAACCTTCAATAGCAATTGCTGTTGAGTTGCTACCGGCAAAGTCAAAACCACAGTCGAAGTGGAGGTTTTTCGAACAATAAAACCGGTTTAACCCACCATTTCTTTTGAAATGCCTGTACCAAGTCCGAACCTTTTTCCGGTAGTTTCCACCTGATTTGTCTCATGGACTTCGGCTCTTGACAACTCTGTTCGGTATTTTGTTATTACCCCCATTTTACATCAATGAATGTCATGATATAAATAATGGGGTATTTACATAAATTATAACATTTCCTTATCTCTTCGTGACACGCACTCAGATATAGGAAAGAATTGTTTTTACTACTTCAAGCACTTGATTAATGCAACAAACAACCAGATGAAATTAATCATCTTTAAGATGCTGATTTGTGTGCGCCGTACCACACATTTGCTATTTTTATATTCTGTTCTAAGACACTTTCCAGAACTTACATTTTTCGTAGTTCTTTCATTAAAAAAATGAATAAGCAACTAAAAAAATTATCCACCCTTGATGGTGATTGATAAATGAATAAAAAAATATATTAATACTTTTTAATTTAAGTGCCATTCCAGTTCTTAGTATAATGTCGATGGAATAAAAGTGTGCTTGAGACTATATATCCTGTACTCAATAGTCGCATTGGGGCTTGGACTGGGCTTATGCGGCTGTTCAAGGATTACATTTATCTCGAGGGAAGGTGTCTAAAATAGACGTTTTACAATAGACCTGTAAAGAAATAGTTTTAATTGAATCATTTCTTTGCTATGTGTATAATAAGAAAACCGGCAGGGGATAGTATTAGTTAAAGTATTTGTATAATGCATTTGTTTAGAAACCAACAAAGCATTACATGCACAAACTTAGCACCGCATTTCGTATTTTGTTTCTTTGGTTTTTTGTGGGTTTCAGTTGTTTGATTTAGTCTTCATTGTTTTTGCTATCAGCCATTTCACTTTACTAACAAATTCTTCTAGTAAAAACGATTATACAAAAAGTTCAATCAATTGTCTATTAAATCAACAAAGAGACGATTGTTACACAGTTAGGTCAAATGATGTACCTTTTTTAACGGAAATTTGATGTTTGCGGAAATAGTCTCAAAAACACAATACAGGAACTTTATCCCTTGACTATTTGTCTGTTATTGTTAGTAATAGTTATGGGGAGAATCTCTGAAAACCCAAATCGCAATACTAGATATATAGAAAACTTTTTCAGGTTGAGATTATTGATATTTTTCATTATAAAAAATAGCTCACAAGTTCAGGGATAATATAAAAGATAGTGCTACACTTTATTAATTGTTATTTGTAACACAAGGAATAAATAAATGTGTAGTGGATTGCCGCTACTTGGCACAAGGATGAAATAACATGTAACCATTTGTTTAGAATGTAAGTTATTCCAAATTTCTTCTTTTACTTCTATGGCCTGTCCAAACAGCAAACTTTCTTCTGAAATAATATCATTTCAGGTATTGATAATTTACCTGCATTTATGTTGTTTTAGGGTACCAAAGATCTTTGTACAAACGAGCACGCATAAATTCTTATTACCTCGAGATAATAATATTAACATAGGTATCTATGAATTACACTACGTAGATAATCTACTCTTCTCTGCAGATAATGCGGTTTTATCTTTCTTACCCGGTAATAATTTAGATATCATTGTTTTATGTATATTTCGGAGATAATCAGGAAAAATGGAGATGATAATAAAGCTTCAGTTCTTATAAAAAAGCAACCTTACAAATGTGTTATTGACTAAATATTAAAGATATTGTAATGAAAGCTGAATTTTATCTAAACTTTTGAAAAATTTGCTAAAAGCTAAGGAGTATCTCCCTAGTGATAAGCTCTGTCCTAAGCTGATTTTTGCTTTCAATTGAGATCTTTAGAATTATTTGTTTTCTATCAGATTTACTAATGTTCGGTTTGTGGTTTTTGATTTGCACTGAAGAGAAACAAGTTGTCGAAATGGCCATATGCAAAAGATAATTTATAGTAACTTCGGTATTTTGTTATTTTTACTGAATTTTGATAACAGAGCAAACTTAAACTATGCACTTTTTCTAAAAATGAATAATATTAAACTAATAGTGTTAAGCCAAATGATTACATACTGTTTGTGTTTCATTTCTTTAATTGACTTTGAATTGATGTCATTTACATTGTACTCCTGTGAAAAATATAATTTACTAGCTTCATTATGAAAACAGACACATCATGAAGAACTGTTTAAAATTTTCTAAGATTTTTATACAATAAAAGTGACAACTTAAGTCCGAAACAATTAGAGAGAGAGACCAGTAAGGAAAATTCATAAGACATACGACAATTCCGAGTGCACCAACCCAACACAAAACATTTTATCAAAGTCGTCATATTCCCGACTTGGAACGGGCGTTTTATAATGAAATGGTTGCTTAAACCAGTTTAATGATGCACTAACCTCCCGCTTATATGCCGACTATCTATAGCGTCTGTGTGCCCAGATTGTGTTAATATCAAAGCATAATTTTGCCAAAACACTGCTTTGCGTCATCATAACAGGTAATATAATTTTGTCGTGTGGTGTACAAAGTCACACCAAGGTGATAATAGACAACCGTGTTTAGAAGAAACAAAACAGCCTTCATTAAAATTAGAAATGAAAATTGAATATTAATCAATCAAATCTGAATCTCGTCCAATACACTTCATGAGAAGTACTATTAATTTACATGAACAAAACCCTGATTTAAAAGCTTGCGAACTAAACATCTGTGTAGTTGTAAAAAAATCTTGATAGGGACTAGATGCTCTTGCACAAAGGATTAATTGAGAAATGTTTACTCAATAAGCTGGGTAAGACAGGTGTGGAAAGTTCACAATGTCAAACTGAAATCGCTTTTTTGTCATAAATACATGTGCTGAGGTTGCCACTGTCGTCAAACTACAGATGTAACTCTACAAATGAACAGAATGGTCAGCGTCTGTAGTCTCCTTTATTTCAAATTCTGGTTAATATGTTAATTAAATATAGCCGGCAAATTTACTATTATTAAACGAGACATAATCAATATATCTGCAGGAGGAATTAAAGGGTCTAGCTTTTTTAATTTCACTTTCTTAATTTTTAAGAAGGAGTTTACATGCAAAATACTTGTTGCACAAAAACTACAGTTTTAGTTGTATACCACCATATTAGTTTTAGTAGCAAATACTTCTGTTCCGGCAAGCAGTGTTCTTGCAACTGAAAATTGCAAATTATATATATTGCAAATTTTAACAAACTAGAAACGACAATCGCAAAACCAGACAAAATAAAATAAAATATCAAGGGAACACAATTTGTCATTAAATAAGAACGCTACTAAATTAAAGATATGTAAGTGTGAACCCCTGAAAAACCAGATATCTGTAACCACGAAAAAAAAGTCGTGAATGTGTAATCCGACGAATCCATTCATATTTGAAAAGATTCATGACTTTCCTTATTTGTTATTTTCAGGACAATATGGCGACCCAACATTTATCCGTAAAGTTGTATGATTATCTATGCGAGGTATCAGGATCTGAGAATATTGTAAAGAAAAGACGCATATTTTTCAAAACTCTTGATAGTGCGTTAAATTTACAAGACTACTTTTTTCATGTGATAAGTAGTGGAAGTAAAGCGGAAGGACTAAACTTTGATGACAGCGACTATGATGTCATGTTCCTGATGAAAAACCTTCCAGTTTTTGTTGAAAATAAGGAGTGTGATCATGGATATAATATCGTTGCTGATACAGACCATTCTCCACCGGGGTTCACTTTGCTGAAGGTGCAAAGTCATGAAAATCAACATTTGTTTGCATCCATTGTGTATCCAGATTGTGGAATTCTTCTATCCAGTGAAAAATTCAAGACATTTTTCGAATCTATATTTAACACGTTCAGTTATTCACTACCCAATTTTAACCCCCAATTTGTTGTACATGGACCTTGCATCAGTCCTTTAGACATGACAGTAGATATAGCATGTTGTTTACACTCTCAAACCTGGCCGCCATTTACGTTCGAATGGTTAACAAGGTCAAGATCAAATTGGCCGCCTGTTCATCTCAAAACAGAAATCAAAGAGCAAGGAGTTTTATTTGTCCCAATAGGGGACTCAGATAAACATGGCTTGAGCCAACACGAGTGGAGAATATCCTTTTCAGTGGCAGAAAAATTACTGATTCATGCATTTAATCAGTCTCAAGTGCTATGCTATGTAATACTCAAATTTGTTCTTAAAGAAATCATAAATTTAAAATATGACACACAACACCTTTTCTGTTCATATTTCATGAAAACTGTCATATTTTGGGAAATTGAAATTAATGAATGCTTAATTTGGGAACCAAATAATTTATTGGAGTGCTACATGCAACGTTTGAGACGTTTAGTATATTTTGTTCGTTGTGGATACTGCCCAAATTATTTCATGCCTGAACATAATATGTTCAGAAATAAAATCTTTGGAAAAGCACAGCAGAGATTGGAAGCAACACTTGACAGTTTATTGTCGGAAGGCATCGCAATATTTCTGCATTCTCGAACGCTAAAAGATTTTTTTGCTTTTGAATTGTCTACAAACATTCGAACGAGAGAGAAGACAAATAATGCAATTTTGTCATTAATGAATTTATTTTACTGTTCTGTGATAAGTGTCGCAGAAAACTATGAAAAAATATTGTCATCGCTTTTAATGATGATTAGAAAAGCTATTGATGTAAACTCAACGCTAGTAAGTGGACTGTTGCTTTTATATTTTGCTAATTTTTGTGGAAAAATGTCTGTTCAAATGAACTATGATTTCGAAGTCAGAAATAAAAACTTCTACAAGCAAAAAGCGACATGTTTGTCTTGCCTGCTGATCGGGAAAAACGGAGATAATGTATCTGGTTGGTTGATGATAGCAGCGTTTTTCTATCAACACAAACAATATGATATTGCTATTTTCATAACGGATTATGCCGTTGCAGAATCGCTTGAAGACAAAATACTTATCACTTTCTTTAAAGAAATGGATAAAAATGAAATTTCAAAGAGAATATTCAACCTTTCCTTTTTAAATAGCCACAAGCTTTCTTGCATGTATAATAGAAACGAAACATTGTTTTCAAGTTCTTTCCTAGCGAAAGGAATTGAGTTTAGTCTGGAAAAGTTAATTTACACTGAAACGTATACGAATCATATGGTGTCTTATTTATGTCAGCCTAAAACTTTTGCCGGTCGCCTGTTGAAAAACAGTGAATTATTAAAATTTAAAGTAAAAGTCCTGATGCCACTCATTATCAAAGAATTTAGAAGGAGAATGTCTGAAAGAAATATAAACTCTTTTATTCAAACATCGCCTACTGTATTTGGTCGTTATCTGCATCTTCTTTGCTTTTATCAATTACGCAAAACAAGTCGAGTTCGACACGAAATGTATGAATTGCAAACTATAGTAAATGAACAACGTTCTTCTGATATCGTAGGGAATATTGCATATTATAGTTGGTTATTTTATGCAATGGATTTAGTTGGAATTAATAAGCAAATTATTCCAACATTTTTTCTAGACTTTGATGAGTTGTTATATCACCCAATTTGGGTAAGGACCATATTGACTCCTAGCCAAGTTCACAGTTTGGTGTATGAGCATACTTGTGCAATTCAATGAAATCATTATGAACTGCTCTTTTCGATTATAGCTTTTAAATGAATTTATAAAGTCGCATTTTACATAATTTGCTTCGAGGATTATCCAATGTGGAAAGTAAAGAATTCAGTTTATGGTTCAATTAACCAAAATTTAAGATAATGTCAATAAGCTCAAATAACCCCCATGCACCTTAACTTATGAACCCCACCCACTTTTTTATGACCACTTACATCTTTCATCAAAATAAAACATGTTTAACATGAGCATAACCTGAAACAGGTGCTCAGTTTGGACCCACTTGACGAAATTTTTAAAAAGGTTTTTCACATTTTTTTAATTGCTTCAAAATGTTGATTGATACCTCCAATGTAAATTGCTATGAAATGATAGCCTATAGTTTTAAACCAATTTGTCGACTTACATTAAATATTTGGATCTAATTGATAAAAATTGGGAATTTTCAGCATTTTATATTTGTCAAAATTTCACTATTAAATCGTTATATATATGTGAAATCTAGAGGATATATCTGCAGATATGACAATTAATTGTTCTCAGCAATACATAAGTTATCCGGAAACACTGTTTAGAAAAACAAGGAGTTAATTAAATGTGTCTCTAACTACCAAAATGTTACCCCTACCCCAACAAAATGCCTAAAAATTGAAAAAAATTGCATGTCATTACATATATATGAACAAAACATACTCATGTTTTGATTTCTTTCGAAATTGTATCGAAATATGCAATTTTAATATTTGGTCCGATATTCGTGAAAAAATTAGAATTTTTAGCATTTAAGAATTTTACAGAATTCAAAGTTGAATTGTAAAGTTTGTCAACTATGAAGCATATATCTGCCAGATTGCGTTTACGTTGGTCTCAGCGATACTTCTGCCATCTTTATACACTGTAGAAATGTACAAGAAGTTTTCAGGGCGATGCAAACTATGGACATTTCCGCCAGTACCCCGCAAAAAATTAGGCAAAATTGAATGTTATCTTTAATTCAAATCATAACATCTCAGTATTTAGTAATTATGATATACATTTATTGTTTTTGCCTTTTTTGACATTTTAAATGCCAAAAATTATTTACGTTACATTAGATTTTTATTTGACAAAATCAAAATGGTTATTTACGTACATTAAAAGTTATCATATCTTCCATGTCTAACTTCAAGTTTATATAAATCATTAAAATTCTACACCTTTATCCAAAGTTATCTGCCAAAATATCATTTACAAGTAAATTTTTGACTGTAACTTTGAGTTTTAATTAACGCTTCTTTTAATAAGAAATTCCCCTTCCCCGCATGTAGCCTGCAGAATTACATGTATATTTTTTATTGGTATTTGTCATGAAGCATGTATAAATATGAATGAAATGGCTATTACTGAAATGCTGCTGACATATATTGACTCATAGAAAACAAATAAAAGGAACAGTGAGAATCGGTTGCCTACATAAGGCCATAATAACAATTTAACAATCGTCTTCCTTTGAAGTTTACGGCAGGGACAACATTTTCTGACATCGATTTTACGTTTGTTGTAAACTACTTGCAAAGCACTTTTGAAGTATTGAAATGTCTTTTGTTAAATATATACGATGTTTACATAATAATTATCGAAGAATTGCATTCACTGAACAAGGAGTTTGTGCCATAAATGGAAAATACCTCACACTTTCCCTTAAACTATGGCTATAGCGAACTTAAAATCTTGAGATAAAAATATGAGTAATGTTAAACTTAGATTTTACCATAAATGTTATTATATAAAGGTGAATTTTAAGTACTTGTATATCATGAAAAGTCCGCATGTCGATGTCTATTTATTAACAAAATACAATAGAAATGTTAAAAATACTGCAATCCCCTAAAAACTGGATAATTATCATCATCATCATTATTTTTTTTTACGATATCAAAATGATATTTTGAACGAAATCTGAGATATTAAGACTCGTTTTACATATAATCACCAAACTGTTCAAATTCTGAAATCTCGACAAACTACCATTTTTCTTTGATGCCGTTATTCCACTGAAACGGCAATCTTCAAAGATTGATTGAGATTATTTTGTGATTAGGAGATAAAAATGTGCAAAGTTAGTTGCTTTGAATTGGAATTTGCTCTAGTTCAAACTAACTTTTCATGTTAAAGTTCTATTTCTGTTGTGAACAATGTATTTATTGCTTGAATACAACATAACAATGAAAATATGTTCACTAAAAAGTTTTATACAATGTATAATCATTATTTTTATCTTAGCTTGGAAATTTTCGTTTGCCTCATACAAAATGATGAAAATCTGAAAAAAAGCTAAATTTTTAAAAAATCCGTTTTGCCTCCATGTTTTAGAACGACCTAAAGTAGGAATTCATTTGTAACTTTTGAAGAGAAATAAAATACAGGAAGTAGTGTTTTTATTTACAAGAATGGGTTAAATTTTGAATTTTGTGAGTCTACAATTCGTCTGAAACATTTTAAAACGTGTTCTACTTATAGGTAAGACACACTTTAACGATACAAAATTGTATATGAATCTGTAAGAAATCTATACCTCGACAATAAATCCGTTGGAATTGCGGAAAACTGAAAATTTACGTTTTGTACATGTTTTCCGGTAAAACAGCCAAAATAAAGCTCACTTAAGGATGTTTGCTGGTCGTGTTTGTGTATTTCTGTCAGATTTTCGGACTTCTCTGGTTTTATCCATTTAAAACCTTAATAACTTTTTGCCTGGTGACCCCCTAATTTTTTCGATAATTTCATTTTATACATCTTTTTGAGCATTCTGGCAAAATTTTATTCAATTGGTGTTATTTTGTCACATTCATTATTGGATAAACATTCCACATGTTAAACCTATGAAAAATGCAGAGGAGTTCAGTCTCCGCCATTTTTTCGAACACTTGAATCGGTAACCTATTAATTTTTTTTTTCACTTAGATTACTTTCTTACAATTTTCTAAGAAAAAAATCACATTTAATCGGAATCGTTGTTCTTTCAAAGTTGACCAGCGAACATCCTTAAACAGAAAAAAAATCTATTTATACGGTCCTCTGTATATCAGATGTAGTTATGTATAAACTCAAACTCAAACTTAAAAAAACGTTATTTTATAGCATTTACAGTTTGATTATAAAGAAAGTGATTTCAGTCCATGGCCTATAACATATCCTTATTACTTGCAATCAGCATCAACAGCTTTAGAAGTTAAGTGGATTATTAGTGTTAAAAATTTTAATTAAAGTTAATACTCTTACCTTTAATTTTAAAAAAGCTACATAAAAAAATGACCATCCATGACATGAGTTTTGATTTGAAAGATATAAACATTTTTTTTCTGGCAAAAAAATTTCTCTGGGGTGTCCTTCATTTTCCATTATTTGCTTTCATGTTTATCCCTTAAAATAAATGAAAATACAATTAGAAATTGATAAAATTTTGAACATTGCATATCTAATGGATTTTGAAGTGACATATGAACAATGAAATATAAGCCAACTGCAAGAATAATTATCCCTCTTTGAATAAAACCCAAAGATAAATGATTCTGTAATCCGAAACTCACCCCCTTAACAATATATATAAATATATAGTAGCGACATGGCATGGCATGCAGACACTAAATTAACAGAAACTTCGGTATTTTGATATTTATTAGCACTGGGCCGATGCCTCTTCTGATGGATTGTTGAGAGTATTCACCAACCCTGTAGCCAGTACATTAGTGATGACCCGAAAACCGATTTATCTAGAACTTGCAATATATTCATTTAAAAAATTTTCCTTCAAAATGAGGAGTAGCTCCCTCTTGCATAGCTGTGTCCATGGCTGGTTTCTTTGGCTTTCCATTTAGATCTTTTTAGTTATTTTTTGCTTCATCAGATATATTTAACTAATTTTTGGTTTATTGTCTTCCAGATATTTGGAATGATCTACACTGAAGACACCAAAGTTGTGTAAATAGCCATAGGTAGAGAATTTACAGAAACGTCGGTATTTTGTTATTTATTAGCACTTTGTCGATGCCTCTGCTGGTGGACTTAAGTAATCGCAGGTATTCACAAACCCAGTCGTCAGTTATTCGTTGCTGATTCGAATGCCGATTTTACTGCATACTTGCAATATTTGAATTTTGCTGAAAACTTGAAAACTAAGGAGTTTCTCCCTCTCGCAATGCTCTGTTCTTAGCTGTCCTTTTATTCTTTTTTTAGACTTTTCATTTAAATCTTTTTGGTTATTTGTGTTGAATCAGATTTTACAAATTTAATCAAACTTTGGTAACAGATTCTTTCACGGTTAGTGTTAATGTGTTGTTACATGTTGTATCTACGGTTTTATTTTCAGAAAACTGATTTTATTTACTGTACGTTTCCAGTTTTTGTACAGATTTTTCTGTTTAATGTGCAACTGGAGGTTGTAGAACTTCGCTTACATTTTCTGTCACAGCTTCAAGCGGACGTTTGTATACATCGACAGCATTTGAACGATGACCTTTCCTCGACTTCACATGATCATCATATCCAGCGTTAAAAAGTAGTGCAGCATGTAGCTTTTCCTGAATGGTTTGTAATTCTTCTGTTTGTGACATCAATCCCAGCTCCTTGAAATAACTCTTTTATTTTAGTTGAAAACGTGTTTATTCCAATTGCTTGCGCACTAAATCATGGTTTTCCATTAGTAGATTAGTGGGGTAGAGGTTTCTTGTAAAAACGACCTTCTCTCGTTATGAGTGTTAAATATTTTTCAAAAATTTTAACTATGCAACGAGCGTTTGATGGGTAACTTTTCTGGTTGATCCTTTTAACATCAACGTTTCTGTTGTAGAGACCACCTGTGTATACATTTTTACAAATCCTTCCAGTTTACTTGAGCCATTTACTCCCCTTCCAGTAAACATGAGCCATTTACTCCCCTTCCAGTATACATGATCCATTTACTCCTATTTGTATCAGATGATATTTCAAACTGACTTTCATCTAAATCCTCATGTTCCTCTAAACGTCGCAATCCAAATATCTTGCAGTTATAGAAAAAAAAAACAATGTTACTAAGTCCAATAGATGTCTCCATGTCAAACACGCCTGAGTTCCATAGTTGTTCTGGTTCGGGGGGGGG
>MJUU01017797.1:760-13944 GCA_002080025.1 Modiolus philippinarum | reverse complement strand
GGGGGGGGGGGGTCGGGGTCAGGGTCAGTATGTTTTGTGTTGGTGCCTATTCCCTGATTTGAGAGCTATTTCACGCGGCTGTCCAAGCTTTTCTTTTCGGAAGAAGGAAAATGTTGTGTCATCTTTTTGGAAATAATTCATATCTACCCCCCTTCCACAACCTGTCCTCAAAAACCTGCAAAAATGGAAATATAAAAACTTAAAATTGATTAAATGTGCTGCTTTTTCATTGAAAATACAATTGTTTCACATCAATGGGCTTGGTTTACCTGTAACTGTACATATAAAATGTACTGTTACACCAAGTCTCTGCGATATCACATTATAGCTACACATGCAGTCAGATTGCAGTTGGTCTTAGCTAGCCCTCATATTTCAGGATAAGTCGAACCAAATTATATGTATACAACTTCAAGCTTCATCCAAAAATATGTTATTATTGTCACAAATAGAGTTTTTCGATCAATCAGTATAATATGATCTTGACATTTTGTAATTAGGGGACGACCATTTGATTTTAGGGGGCAAGAGGAATTTTGTCTCGAAAAAATATTTATTTTCATGGATTTCTCGAACTAAATGATTTGCATTGGCAATCAAAAATGTATTCTTCAAATAAAAATTAAATTATCCATTTCCATGACAATAAGATTAGAATATTTATTTTTAATTTTATCAGATTAAATTATTTATTTACCAAATTGCCCAAGCCCCACTCCCTATAAAAAATAAAATGGTCGTCCCCATAGCAGACGAGTAGGTTTGGTATCTCTCTCTCTCAGTATACAGCAATGGGCATTCTGTTCCCCTCTAATAAGACATATCATAATTAATTGTGATTTTGGCTTTACATTTAGATCATATTGGTTATTTGTTCTCTGTCAGTTTTCGAACATTTTTGAGTTTATGGTCTTCCAAACGTTTAGATTTTATATCTGCACTGAAGAGACATAATTTATCGAAATGCGCATATGCAGAAATAAATTCACAGTAACTTCGGTATTTAGTTATTTGTTACCACTGGGTCGATGCCACTGCTGGTGGACTGTTAGTCCCCGAGGGTATTCACCAGCCCAGTAGTGCTGACCCGAAAGCCGATTGTTTTTTGAAACCTTTCAATATCTAATTTTTTGTAAATTTTGTTGAAAACTAAGGAGTATTTCCCTCATGCAAAGCTCTGTCCTTAGCTGATTTTAGCTTTACATTTAGATCATATTGGTTATTTGTTCTCTATCAGTTTTCGAACATTTTTGAGTTTATGGTCTTCCAAACGTTTAGATTTTATCTCCACTGAAGAGACATAAATTGTCGAAATGCGCATATGCAGACATTAAATTCACAGTAACTTCGGTATTTAGCTATTTACTACAATCTCTCATTCAAAGTATTTTTATTATATGTTAAGTTAAATTTAAACATCTTTGACTGTTTCGGGAATTTTTAACTTTTTTTGCAAACCAGTCATTAAAAATCACTATTTTACATTTGATGTCGAAATTCAGTCATGAGATTTATAGTCAATGATCCTTGATCTTCAAGTCTTAACATAATTTTTTTTTGCAAACCAGTCATTGAAAATCACTATTTTACATTTGATGTCGAAATTCAGTCATAAGATGTATAGTCAATGATCCTTGATCTTCAAGTCACAACATCAATTTGCACCGAAAATTTGTGCAAATTAGAAGCCAAATCTGCTTTAAAATGCTAAGTAGAAGGACAAGTTTCATGTATGTAGGAAACAGGTTGTTTTTGAGGTTTCACAAAATATAATTCATATTGTTATTCTGAAATAATATAATCATGATTATCTTTCATAAAGATATCTTATTAGTAGAACATAACACGTGTTCCATTGAGAAAGATGTGTTATGTAGAAGAAAGGTAGGGTTGTTATAATAATTATGATAGTGTGCATATAATTTGTATTTTTTAATTTTATTAATAAAGTCTCTCATAATTCTTAACAGAATGGCACTTGTGTATGTATTTTAATTTGAAATGATTATTTTATGTAAAATTTTATGTTTTCTGTACCGAAGGAGACTACAAAAATTGAAATCCGAAGACATGGCAAAAACGGCAACAGAGGAAAACAAAGAAAAAACAAGGACGTGAGACAGCTACAAACACGGAAATAAAAAGACGACATTAAAAACTAAGGCACTCAAAGTGTGAACTCCCATGAAAACCGGGAGTGACATCAGATGCTCCGGAAGGGTAAGCATATCCTGCAAGTGATAAGACTTTAATAAACTATTGAATCTGAATCTGAATCTATAGCAGTTCATGTCATGTTCTATCAATATACAAATTTTCATCATATCATTATCTGTCATTGTAAAATGCCATTCAATTCTAAAGTTTGAAGTCTATGCCAAATGGCTTTAAGATCAAAAGATCAGTTTGACACCAAAATGATACAATTAATATCACGGTATATAAGACAGTTTTCAAAGTTTGGGCACAATATTGAATGTCCTTCCTGGAAAACTACCTTCAACACGAAATAATTAAATCGGCCTTAAATATGGCGAATAAACTGAATATATAAATAGTTGAATTAACTCATTATGAAAGACTCTAGTTCTAAATGAAGACTCTCATACAACAATTGACAGTTATAACTTGAGAGACCCAAGCGGCCTTAGCAATACGAGAGATATAGACAAGACTGATATATATTTGACATTATAACATCTTGCTTATAGCCAGGCCAATAAAATCTATCTTGAACTCTTGTTGTTGTTTGTATATTCCAATATGCCCAGACTGTCATCTCAAGTGTTTCTTTTCTTCTGTTGTGTTACTTTTCGTACTAGTACCAAATGCATGTGTTATCGTCACCATCTGGTAAATTGTCATTTTGTTTTACATTAGTCCTCATATAGGACTCGTACTCAGTTGAGTTGTTTTGGAGTTCAGTTTGCTCTTTTCTCCCACAGTGGTTGCCCTGGGTACAAGGGCGACGCGATAAACCGTCAGCATAGCTATGTTGCTTCCCCGGCCGGTGGTTGATTTAAAAATTATAGGTGTTTAACATTTCCAACCACATGGCCATTTGACCTTCTGGATTTTTAAACTTCAGTAATAAAGTTAATGCATTATGATCTGTTCTTAAATTGAATTTAGTGCCATAAAGGTAATAATAAAAATGTAAAATGCTTAACACCGCGGTTAGAAGTTCCCTTCTAGTGACACAGTATTGCTTTGCTTAAAGTTTTGCTAAAATATACAATGAATACTTCCTTATTGTCTTTTATTTGTGACAACACGGCACCAATACCATACCCACTGTCATCTGTGTCTACTATAAAAGGCTTAGACATATCAAGAAAATCTAATATAGGGGCTGAAATCAACGCTTTTGAAATGCTATATCACATTCATTTGTCCAATTAAATGAACTATTCTTTTCAGTTAATTTGTGCATGGGCTTAGCTATGGCAGCAAAGTCTTTTACAAAATGCCGGTAGTAGGAACAAGTACCTACAAAACTTTTCACATCTGTAGTATTCTTAAGGGTTGGCCATGACTTGACACTTTCGATTTTTGATGGATCTGCTGATATTCCATCAACCGAGACAATATGGCCTAAAAATGACACTTGTCTCTGAAAAAAAAAAACATTTTTAGGAGTGACTTTTAAACCGTGCTCATTTATTTTGTCGAAGACCTCATCAAGTTGTGACACATGTGTCTCAAATGACTCAGCAAAAACAATAATATCATCAATATAACTCAAACAGGTTTGCCAATTTAATCCTGTTAAAACATATTCCATTAGACGTTAAAAAGAGGCGGCACTGTTACACAAACCTATCGCCATTACATTAAATTGGAATAAACCTTTCGTACTAGTAAATGTGGTCTTTTCCTTGTCACTTTCATCCATTTTTACCTGATAATAACCACTAGATAAATCTAGAACACTGAATCGTATAGATCCCATAAGTGCATCTAGTAAATCATCTATACGAGGTAGAGAATATGAATCCTTTATTATAACCTTATTTAATGCACGATAATCTATATATATTCTAGTAGAACCATCCTTTTTTGTCACGGATACAATGTGTGAGGCCCAGGGACTTTTTGAAGCCTCAACTATCCCACAGTCAAGAAGCCGTTGTACCTCCTTGTCTACCTCCCCTCTCTTTGTAATAAGCAAACGCCTTGGTTGTTGTTTAATGGTTTTATATTTCCATTATCAATTTTATGCTTAATTGCAGTTGCCACCCCTAAATATCCCTTATTCTTTGCAAATGTATTTTTATGCTTCTTTAGGAGAGCTTCGTGCCTTTCCTTCTGACTATCATCGAGGAGTTCAGAACTCCTTTTTAAGTTCTACTAAATAGTCTGGAAAATCTCCAGTATTTTCAGTTGAGTTTAATTTCCTTATTTTATCAGTAATTTCATGAGTACACTCAGAGTGAGTCTCAACTGGCTCACATTGTGCCACATTAGTTGATTGATTTAAAATGTATTCAAAATTGGTTATATTCGCCAACCTTATGGAAACTTTACCCATACTTGGATTAATTAATGAATTTGCAACTAAAATATTTTCTGTAGGTTTCCATTGAACAGGTTCAAGAACGGCGTTCATAATAGTACTTGAGTCGCCCTCTATTTTACCAACAGTAACAACTTTGGGTGGAATAGTCACATTTTCAAGAAGTGATATTTTGAAAACTGATTTTATTTGACTCTCTTTTGTGCACTTAATATGAATTTGACCTATTTTGAGTACTCGTCTCCCATATCAAGAGTACATTTATCTTTATGAAGAAAATCATGACCAATCACAGCTGGAATATCAATATTTGCCAGCGTAAATCTATTTTTTATGGTAGTATTCCCTAACTTCATCGGAAGATCTAGCCGAGAGTATTAATCAATTCTCCATAAGCAAGACACAATTTTGTATTTGGTTTATTTATTTCATGCTTAATATGATCAGGAAGTGATTCAAACTTTCTGGGATGCAGTATACATATTGTTGAACCAGTGTCAACTAGGCAATTAATATCAGTTTCATCAATAAAAATTTTTACAAACAAACTAATCAGTCTTTCATTTTTTTATTAAACATGCGGACCTTGAATTATTATCATTTATTAGCTGGTGATTGGTCCCATCTCCAGCATTTACAGGTTTCCCTGTGTCTGTGAATTGTCCCTTACATCTGTTTGAGCCCTAGAGTACTTTGAGTACTTTTATTATTTGGTATGTTCTTCCATTTTTTGACGCAGTTATGTTTTTATCCCATTCATATTTTCTGCATTCTTTTGAAATTTGCACTTTAAACCCGCAGTAAAAAAGTTAAAATTTTGCCTGAATTTTGATTATGTGCGTTTGTGAGTTTTCAAATTGATCATTCATTTTAGCCAAACGTGACGTCACAATATCATTTTGAGACACGTGTGTTTCATTTATCATACGTAAACCCTGTTTTTTGACATTAGGTCGTCTATCATTAACTGTAAATGCCTCATACTCTATGCCAAAACGGACACAGTCATCGACAGTTTTAGGTTCCCGCTGAAAAAATGTTAACTGTCGTTTTGGGTCATTTACTGCTCTTAAGAAGCAATGTTTTGCGAGTGTGTCCCGTATTTCGATGGGCGCTGTGGGATAAGCCAACTTTGTGATTCTACGCATTTCTTGTGCCATTTCTGGCAAACATTGTACGGGTTTTCTGTACATAGAGTTCATTTGAACTTTATACTTGTTTACTTGATTTGTTGGTTCAAACCGAGATGTCAATGCAGAGACCAAATGATTATAATCTAGCCTTTTCACAGGTTGCATGTCCGTGACTATGCCCTGTGCAGCCCCCTTTAACTCGTTGCCAATTCATCATATGCTTTAATCTCATTTGTTTACAGAGGCCACCATTTCAAACTGAACCAAAACATCTTGCCAACTACTTGTGCCGTCAAACATAGGTGGTCTTATAGGTTTTTATTGGCCATTTTATACCATCACTGGAATTGCAATTGAGCCGTTAGAACTCGAATTAATTCCTTGTCTCATATTATTATTAGGTCTTACTGAAGCAGCCGTGGTGTCATGACACCCATATGTGTCCACTCGGACAGCACTGTCCCTCTCGGCACGTATGTCGGGAGTTACTGGCCATGGAAAGTTAGTGCCGGGCCCGGAACACTGGTAACTTTGACCGCGGAGATCTTCCTGTTCATGCCTCCTGCACGAAAGGAGACCAGGGCTATCTTTATAAAAGCAACTATCCCCCTCCATGGGAATACACAAATTGACGACCATCGTCGGCACTAGAACTAGTGAGACTGTTCATTAACTCTTTTATCCTTCGTTTCGCCTCCCTATGGTTCAATAGCTCTTGTCTGAGTACTTCAAAATTTACGTTTTCGGTTCTAGTCAGGTGCACATAAGAGACTTCGGTTTGAGTCCTAGGCGTTTCGAACTCGTTTGTTCCGCTTTTTCTTCCGGTAACCCGCATCCGAATTTCACCGGAAGGAGTCAAATCTATACAAGACTCTGATTGACGTTTGAGTCTCTGTGTTCCTCGGATGCGGGGAGTCGTGTTTGAACTCCCTACGACGATGCCATTTGTTCATTCGGATCTATCTCTTGATCAAACATTACAAAACTTGGTTGTCGAGGTGTATTTTGATTCGACATTTTAATACTTTTTTTTTAGTTTTATTTATCCCCACACTGACCACAAAATGCAACCGTGAGCGTTGCGATCTGGAGTAAGATAGCTAATGCTGTTTTCATCTCAAAGTCACTGCTAAAAAATATTACATAGGCAACAATACACCTTTATCAACTGACAAACAACCCAAGAAATAGAACACCGAAAGAACATACAAGTCACCACGCCGCTGTTTATGCTGTTCATCAATTTTAGGCAGTACTAATTAATTCTCTTTCAAGTTAAATATTTAAATATTTAATTAATTTCCAACTCTAATAACAATGTTGATTTCATAGACAGACTGACAATTTCTTAATTAATATGCGTTAATTCTTTTTCGAATCATAATCAGTTTCAATTATCCTAATTATTTTCTATAATATTCAAATATTCAAATGATTTTAGTACGTATATATAGTGGAGGATAACTCTGGTCAAGTGCTCAGTATAATTAATTTAATAATAATATATTTCAACATGAACTAATGTGTCTGTTATTCTTTGTGTGTATATCGTAAGTTTTCTTTTTATATGTCGGACATAACGCTTGAAAGAGAGTCTGATAAATATTCAATATTCACACACACACACACACACACACACACACACACACACACACACACAATAAATAAATAGAAAAATAAAAAACCAAAAAACAATGGCCTTACTCAGTAAATATTTAGATTCTCCTGTCCCTCTGTCATATTAATGTTTTGGTTTAATACAACAAAAGAGCTTGGTGAAAGCAGCTCGAGCAGAAAGTCTGCTGTCCTACTAGTTATTTAGTTGGAATCTTCATACTATTTTTACAAACGATTTTGTTTTTGTTTTTTATTTATTCATTTATTTATATTTTTTTGTAGTATAATATCCCTTCTATTAGTTTTCATCTTGTGGATCCCAGTTCATAAGACCTGGGAGGAATTATCTGTCAGTTATATTAGTCCCAGACAATACTAAGCCCAAAATATAATTCATGCATAACCCTACCATATATATCTGTTCACTTGCTCTGTCAATCAAAGGGGTGCCACATGGAAGCATTACCTGATGTTGCACAAAATAATTTATGCACCTCCCTCAACCAATGTAACGATACCAGGCAAATTTCGGCAACGATATGGAATGGAACATTTGTAAAGTTATTTGTGAAACTTCAGATTGTTTGAGAAAAGGTTCTTTACATCAAGGATTTGTATAGTGACTGTACAAATCCTTGTTTACACTAATCTGACTACTGACGTTTACGTTAAAAATGTTTGCACGAAGGAGTGGATTCAACGTATAAACCGTGTGCGGAGAATTCCTGTCACCTATTGAAGACGTGCATATCCTCACTATATTCCAACACAATCATGGCAATACGCATAAGAGCACAAATAAACAATTTTGTTGGCGAGGATTTGTCCCGGGGGATAAAGCGCAGTGATCCGTCTTCGAAACGATCCGTCCGGTGTGACGTCAATTTTATAGGTGCGGCTTATTTTCACACCAGTCAAACTTCCGGAATTTTTCCCGGAACTGTTTTTCTTATTTTTGCTCTATTTCCGTTTTCCAAGTTCAATTCCCGGGACAATTTGAAAACTTAAAAAGAGTCAAGAACATGGGGAAAACGTGGTCCAAAATCACCCTTTGGGGCCTATTTAGATATATTGAGAATTATAATTCAAAGGACGGACGGACAACCGACATATGACAATTTTTTTAAAGTGTATAACCTAATCAAGAGTGAATGTGATATAGTGGAGGTGTGTATCTACTTGTATATATCATTGGGTCCATCCCGGGGGTTCCATTTACGTTCATTTCAACCATTTTTTTTATCTGTTACGTCACAGTTACCACATAGCCACGTATCGCGATAATATGAGCTACCAGTATAATCATAAATGTAATATGAGGAAGGTGCAACCTTAAAAGCGAGCGAAGAATAAATAAAAGGCTCTTAAATTACTGTATTGCTCACAGGTAGACAGCAGTTTCAGAGTTAAAAATGGCATAAATTCCCTATTAGAGTACGATGAAAAACGTCTTTTTCCCACTGGTGGACATCTTGGATTTTGAGCAGTTCTGCTGGACACACATTTTGAAGGGATCTCCCAGTTTTTTTGTTTTTTTTTTGTGATCAAGTTTGGTTCCAATTTCATCAGTGATTTCAGAGACCTTATTCTTTGAATGAATTCCCATGGTATAAAACAAATGTTAATTTTTTTGCCCTGCTGGAGGCCATATTGGATAAGGTAGTGATCATGAAATGGATACAATTTTTAAAGGTCACTATTGTGAAAAGGTTTTGTTCCAATCCAGCCATGGTTTCATTGGAGAAGATCTTTGACTTTGACATGTTTGAATGAAAAGTTTACGATGGACGGACGAATGAACAGTGATGTCAAGTCAAACTGGCTAAAGCTGAGACCAAAGACATATAATTTAATATCTGAAAAGGGGGAAGGGGGGGGGGGTGATAAGGGGCTTCTCAGAGGTCAAAAACATGACTTCTCATGGGTTAATATTTTGAATTTTATCTTTTATGCAGCATAAACTGAACGAAACCTTAGCTTTTCTAGTATTTGTGTGGATTTTTATAAGTTCATACCATAGATATGCACATATAGGCCTTTTCAAAAATCATTTGGTCCGTTTTTCGATTTTGGCATTTAAATACAATGAAACAGTTCCGGTTATATCAACCAAACACGGCAAGTGTTGTTCATCCTGAACACAGTTCATAACACTGTTCATATTTAGATTACTAGATCATTGTTTGCTGTGACACTGCACTATTTTTTTTTTAGAATTAAAAAGGGTTTAAGTTGAGTATTGTTAGCCAACCGTATACAAGTGATAACCGGAAGCGAAGAGTGTTTGTATCTCCATTCATGGGAGAGTTCAAATCCAGAAAAAGATGACAACACTTTATGAAAAGGGCTATAAAAAAGGCACAATGATAATGATAAGAACCACGGTTCCACAGCACCCCCACCATATACCGTCATCCAAAGGATTGTATGTCAAATTGAAGTCTATCCTGGTCATTTATAGTATGGAGCTTTTTTTTTTTTACATTGTGCGATATAGGGAGCATGTTTCGAAATAAATTTGTATCGTAATTTCCATACTAGAATTACTGAAAGTAAAGATGAAGGTATTTTGAAGGTGAACTTCGGCTTGTGTTAGAGAAGTTTAATTTAATTGTTTTCATTACCCTTTTTACCCTATTTAGGTATTTGTTTGCGGATGATTTCTCAAATGTAAACGTCTTTACATGCTAAAGGCTGCTATAGTATTTCATTTGGAATAATTATTTCTTATTTTGTAAACAACATTATTTATTGTATTTATGCCTTAGTGTTAATTGTGTTCGTACATTTTATTTTATGTTTTTTATAATAGTATCTTGTAATTCTGTTAAGAAAATGTGAGAATTGTGCTATTTTTTAAATTTTGTTTTACAGTTTTATATATTATATGAGAGATTAAACTTCTGTTTTATGTATTTTATGAGAGATTACACTTCAATAAAATATTGAACTTAGGGGATAACGGGGACTGACATTTTTTTTTTTGTAAAAAGATATTCAGTCCCGGATAAAACTGAAAATAAATATTCTTGCATACACCTACTTGATAATAAATCAGATTCTACGTAAAGTATGGTAAAAAGAAAATAAATATTTATTCCCTTTCTGTTTCTCAAATTTTCGGAAATAAATATTCTGGCTTCGACAAACAGATTTGCCAGACCCCATGTTCTGCAATATCTCATTTAGCTTTTTAGGCCACGTGAGCTAAAACAAAGATCAGAGGAAGAAACCGTCAATAACAAGAGGGGTAACTTTGAGACATGTGCAACTCGAAGTTCTTCAAGAAAAATATTTAGTGTTACCTGGATAAATTACAAAGCAGTGGAAATATTTAGTAACTTCGGTATTTTTTTTATTTATAATGTTGTTTTACATCTCAGAGAAAAAATATTCAAATTTCATATTTACACTCTTATTCATAATTCACAATCTCAACATATATATCACCAGCTCATATATATTGAAATACAATATCTATAAGGACCAGAGAGGCTAGATAGCCTATACGAGGTATGTGCTACCTCAGAATGCATCGCAATCTCAACAACATTTTATATGTAGTTATCGGTCCTTGAAGTGTAAATTTCCGGTGTAGCACTAGCAGACGCTAAGTTGTTTTCATTTGACGATTGACAATTTTCAAAATCATTTGAGCATTATGGTGTTTTAAAGTGTAATGCCATTTAATTTGAAAGTTTTCAGTCAAATATACACGCTGATATCACATTATAGAGGATTATGGAGGCATTCAGATTAGCCTAACGAAACGGATATCAAGGTAAGACATTTTGTCTTTTAATTTCACCTTTAGTGAGTTCAATGGGTTAAGTTAGTGCCATTTTTATTTACGTTGTCATGACATCTGCGTTTCCTGGCAAAGTTTTTGTTGATTTAATTTGCTCAATGCCAATTCAAATGTTTGTTTCAATTCTCTAGTTGGCTATATTTAGAACAAAAATAAAGTGAAAAGTGACAACTGAAATAAACATACCGATCGATTGACTGAAATGACATTTTTTAAATGATCGAAACGAACGCATATTTAACACTCTTGAATAAACATTGTGGATATCTACAGCGTTTTAAGTATCATAAAGTTTGAAGGCTGTTTTTTTTACTTTTATAGAATGCGACAACATATTACGGCTACATAGCAACAGTTACTAAGGAATTGAGCTCTTGAATCAGGGCCGACTACGACAAATATATCTTGCACATAAATGAAAAAAATAGCATTTGCATTTATAATTTTTAAAGCAAACAGCAGTAAATATATACCATAACTCTGACGAAATTTTTGCAATGAATTATTCACGCCCTGTTCACGCCAGGCACGAGAGTTAGAAGTCGCCATGTTGGAAGAATTGTCACGCGAGAGTTCGATGGTGACGATATTTGACGAAAGATTTGAACAGCGTCATATGAAATCTATAGTTATTTCAAAAAGCCCATTTTTACCACACTTCTACCATAAAGAGCGAGCTTCGCTCGCTTAAAATTTCTTGGGTGATCAATGATATAGTACATTAAATTGCCAATTTCTAAATTATTATGTCTATAATATGTAAATAGGTGTGACCTATGAGGGGGCGTAGCAGTAATATACAACAATGATGAACCTTTGAAAGAAGGCTTTGCTTATTACAACAGCAAAAAAGTAAAAACATAAGTTTTCTGATTCTTGGAAGGTCCATAACCCTGTCAAAATAAGTGGATTAGAACCAAGTTCGCAAGACGAAATTCATCTGTAAATTCGAAGAGGTATACTCACACGAAATGTTAAATCAATACCTGCAATGGTTTAGAAAAAGAGGTGCGGCTGGAAAACTAATGGTTTTTAAAATGTTTAACTTTGTATGTTTTTATACTATAGGGAAACGGGACAGATAGTACTCATAAACCGTTTAACCCTACCTCTGTCTTTTGCTTGTGCTGGTACCAAGTCCGGCTGTTCCGACTTCCTATCGTTGTCTACGTTTGTCTTATAAGTGGTTTTTCTGTGTAGTTCCTTGGCAAATTGTGGCATGTAATTATAAATTTCAGCCATTGTAGGTGTTTCCTGTTATCCATATTTTAACATTAAAAAAATTCTCCAAGTCCAAACCCATAATTTGATATTTACATAAATGAAATGTCTCATTGCTTAAACTCAACCACATACTAAGCTGCGGAACCGTAGCTCTTATGGTCCTTGTGCTGATTTTTTTTTATAGTTGCGGATCGTATAGTTAGCGACCTTTTTTCAAGCCCTTGTGAGACAACACCTTTAAAATGCTGCAGCAGCCTTGGGATATTGGGATATTTAAAAATAAAAAATGTACAAAAGCGAGCTACCAAACAAATCCCGTCATGAATTACAAACAAAGGCTAGGGATTCTGAAATCTTAAAATGCTAACACTAACATATAGCAGTGCTGAAGGGGACATAATTGAGGTTTTCAAAATATTAATCTAGATTTATGACAATCAGGCAACACGTGAAATGTTCGAATTGAATAAGGTCAAGCACAAGAGGTCACTCAAAAAAGTTATAATAATTAAAAAAAAATGTAAGTTAAACGTCCACAAGTACTCAATCACAAATAGGGTAGTTAATAATGATGTTTTAAATAGCCTGACAGAACATGTAGTATCTGCAACAAGGAATTTGGAATAGGCTTAGACAACCACTGGAAACATCAAGACGCCAAATACAATTTTACAATGGACAAGACCAAAATCCGGACGTCGCATAAATTCGCCTACATGTACTAACATAACAGGTAGATGTGTAACAACTGTCTGATGTGTATGCATTAATTGTGTCACATTTTTGAATGTCTTTGTGTCATTGATGCAGAATCATCCAAAACTAAAGTCGAGTTTATAGATTTTATCGGCACTTTCAAATTTCTGCATGAGTAAGAATTTTTTTT
>MJUU01017796.1:43686-54036 GCA_002080025.1 Modiolus philippinarum | reverse complement strand
AAATTTAAAGCCAAAATCAGCTAAGGACAGAGCTTTGCATGAGGGAGATACTCCTTAGTTTTCAATAAAATTTACAAAATTTTAGATATTGGAAGGTTTAAAAAATAATCGGCTTTCGGATCAGCAACGAAGTACTGACTACTGGGCTTGTGAATACCCTCGGGGACTAACAGCCCACCAGCAGTGGCATCGACCCAGTGGTAACAAATAACTAAATACCTAAGTCACTGTGAATTTTCTTTCTGCATATGCGCATTTCGACAACTTATGTCTCATCGTGTTGGTGATCTGTTAACGGACAAACAAGTTCCCGCACCTGGGAAAATTCATTTCTATATTATGTGAATTTTTGAAATCCCGGAATTTAACATACGAGTCAATGAGAGGCCGATTAGTTGTATGCCTCCTGTCAAAACCTAGAATTTTTCTCTAATAGACGTATTTACACTTTGGTCCTACATTACAGTGTTTGAAGTCAAAATGTTGAATATGTCGTCCAGATATCGTGACAATCGCGATATTGTCAATGTAGATATTATCTCAGAGGTAGAATCGATGAACATTTCGAACCAATGTATAAAAAATCCAGAGGTCGTCGCTGTCAAAACCATACTATAGATGTAATCGATGAAAACACTATGATCTTGTTTGGCCATTTTGATCTTATCACGATCGTTAAAGGCATAACACAATTTTGCTAAAACAAAGTAAAAAATTTTAAGTTGGGTTTTAAGATAATTGATTAAGACGTGCTTAGTTAGTAAGATCAAATGGATATTTGTGTTCAAGAGCGACTAAGAATAGATAAGTTTGTTACGATCAAACGAGATCTGGATTGGATCTTGTTTGATCGGCACAAGCTTAACACATCTTGACCGCCTTTAAACGCAATTATCTTGTTGATCTTTATAAACTGAACGAGGCTTGATCGTCCTTGAATACAATTTACTTGAAACAAGACTGAATATCTTACATGGTCTCAACAAAATCAAAATTGTGTATAGACTATTAAGACCGTGATAAGATAAAAAAAAGTCCAACAAGATCATGAAAGCTATTGGCAAAATCAAATTGACAACTTGTAAGAGGTAAATACGATCATACCGATATCAGCAATATCGCGATATCATCAGTGTCAACGAAACACCAAACTTTTCGATAAAAATAGAAATTCTGCCATTTTAGTGATATAGTATGAATAAGAAAATAATCATTACACAGGGAAAGACTATAAAATCTGAAAGTTTCTTTTTCAAAAAGTTCATATAGATTAAATTTTGTTTTACTTATCGTAGAAAAATGACCTAATACTGCTGTATTATATATAATTGTAATAAAAATTATAATACTGATTCAAAAAAGAATAAATAGTTAATCTACCTTGATGAACTGCCTTAATATTCCATTCAAGTCGTGAAATAGCCACTTTTACTAGACATTTCAAAACATGTTTTTGCTGTGTAATCATACTCATTCTTTGATTTTATTTGAAACACTGTAATCAAGTATGTGGAAACAAAGAAATATATCTAAAATTTTATCTCACTAAACAGGTTCCTTATTCTTACTATCTTACTTTTATTTCACACGTTTCCGTAAGACATGTCCCATTTTCCTGTTGAATCACTGTTGTCTGTCGAATAGGACAAATTTACATTTCCTTATAATGTTTAACTGATAACATTCAAATGGCTGTTCATTGCACTGCCAAAGTTGGCTTCTCATTACATGATAGTATGTAGTCATTCTTTGGCATCAGCTGTTAATTTTCCACATTTCATCATGACGCTTTGCTTAAGGGTGTTAAATATTTTTTTGTTGTAAAATGATATATTATTTTCTGTATCGGTTCATTGCATTACTCTTTTTTTCCTTCATATTTTTATATTTGAAGGCAGAAACGTAGCTTTTATGGCATTGTGCTAATATTTGATAGTTGGAGACTATAAAGTGCATTTTTTATCGATTTTATTCCTATTTAAACTTTCAATATTGCGCTACAAATTGGTTGCTCAGCTTTGACGGGATCTCTTACAAGCGGGCATTCTAATGTCTGTTTTCCGTTTCTGTAATCACATTGTGATTATCCGTTACCAATGTTCTTGATTTAACAATAAACATATGTTTCTTACAAATTATCATAAAAAGCCGAATTTGTGTCAAACAACTGCCGGTCATTTTTTCGACAACACTCTCGTTAGAAACGAAACATTTCGGGGGAGGGACTTTAACTAAAAACCGGTTAGAATCCAAACTTGATATCCAAAAGAAAATGGGTTTAAAATCTTTTTTATCTATATATTATTAAATCAGGTTTGATAATCACTGTTTATTTTTAGGGGTGATCAACCAAGAAAGGACATGAGCAGAGGAGCTTTGAATTAATCAAAAGGGCATTGAAATACTGCTGATTATAAAAGTTACATATTTGAAAATTCAGCTTGCAACAAAGATGTTCACTCAATGTAAAAATGTCTCACTGACAGCAAATTCCTATTCAAAGCAGATCATTTGTATGTAGACAGGATCTTTCTTAAAAAATAGAGAATTTATTACATGTATTATACTGAAAGATATAATCTGATTAATCTGACTAATCTGATTAGAAAATGTGAAGTTTCCGTTTTCAGAGCATGAGTCTTAGATTTCAGATGCATTGTAATTTTACTTTCTTCATGCGCTTTTAGAACATACGTGTGTTCTACGAAGCATTGAGCCCTATATTGACGCCACAGTATACATTTGACGTCATAATATGAACAGCTTGTTTGACAGCATTTTTGTTCGTTTTTGCAGCATTGCTTATCAACAGGTCATTGGAATCCCCATGGATGCAAATTGTTCACCTTTGTCTTTTCTGTTACGAACGTGATTTCATGAAAACACTACAAAATGGAACCATACAAAACAGTGATCAACTTTTTTCGATTTTCAATGATAACAGCAGGTATATTGACGACATCCTTACTATTGACATTCCCAAATTTTAAGATTATGTTGACACCATTTATCCACAACAACTGAAACTTCAAAAAGCTAACAATGATTCCAAATATTGCCCTTTTCTGGATCTATCATCGTTTACTCTGGTAAAATAGAAATAAAATTTACGATAAAAGGGATGATTTTGATTTCAGTATTACTAATTTCCCTTTTCTTGACGGCGACGTTCCTCTAGCCCCATTCTACGGAGTTTATATTTCTCATCGCATCTGTTCTACTCTTGACGACTTTAATGAACGTAGCCTTATCATCACTTCCAAACTTTTGCAGCAAGGTCACAGATTTAATAAATTGTTAAATACATCTAAAAAGTTTCATCGAAGATATAAACATTTGATATCTAAATATAATGTCACTTGCAAACAGCTTATTACTAAAGGCATTTCTCATCCTCGATTTTACGGAAATGTTGTTAAAAAATGCCAGAAACTGATTAAAAATCCAGAAAAACTGGTAAGTAACTTACATTCTTTACGCAATAAGGGATATGATAGGATATTCTGCACGTGTCCGTTAAATTAGCTTTGGGATCCGGTTTTACACGAATACTGGCCTCTCATTGATACTGCCTATTTCTACTGAAATACATGATAATTCTTTACCAATCCCATATGGTGATTTTTGCGTTTGATTTTTCTTCCGTAGTGCGACAGTGTTAAACAACAGAATAGGCTCATTTAGCTAGCCGTCAGTTTAGCGGCGAACACTCCTTGACCCATCTTTCAAAATTACGTTCTGTCCCTCTTTTTCCTTTTCATGGAGTTAGTAGCCTACCTGATTTGAGTTTTATTCGTATGTTTTTTATACTAAAGGGAACAGGGACAGAGAAAGGCGAAGTTTGGGTACCCATAAACAGGTTCAACCCTACCGCTGGCTTTTGATAGTGCCGGTACAAAGTCCGGCTGTCCCGAGTTCCTATCGTTGTTTACGTTTGTCTTTTGTATTTTTATTGTGTTTTTTTTTTCTTGTGCAGTTCTTTGTTACTCTGTGGCATGTGGCTATGTTTTTCAATATTGTGAGTGTTTCCTGTTTTCTTTTTCATTTTATCTTTCCAAACCTGCGAAGAAAAGAATTACCTTTATGATTTCGTTTTTGAGATAATGGCGATTCAAAATTGTTCATTTTCCAAAATATTTCGTAAAAATTGTAATTTTACAGCAATGTTTAAAATGCCATAACTTTTAAACCAATAAAGCTAAATGCTTCCGGTTTTTTTGCTACAGTTTTGAGGGATATTTCTTAAGAAGGTAAGTATACATTTTTAAACAAAATTTCATCATTTGTGGTTCGAAATTGACATTTATGCAAATATTTATAGAATATACGTTCATTTTTCGTAGGTAAAATTTATACAGAAAAAAATTGTGAACTGATTTTTTCTTCATAATTCGCAGAGATCTCCGTGAAACATTACTCTTCTAAAATTGGCTTAGTAAAAATGGGGTCCATGTGCTTATTTTAAAGTTACAGAAAAAACTGGCATTTTTTATCACTACAAATGAGCGTTCCCGGTTTTAGCGCGAAATGACGTTANCTTTACCAATCCCATATGGTGAGTTTTGCGTTTGATTTTTCTTCCGTAGTGCGACAGAGTTAAACAACAGAATAGGCTCATTTAGCTAGCCGTCAGTTTAGCGGCGAACACTCCTTGACCCATCTTTCAAAATTACGTTCTGTCCCTCTTTTTCCTTTTCATGGAGTTAGTAGCCTACCTGATTTGGGTTTTATTCGTATGTTTTTTATACTAAAGGGAACAGGGACAGAGAAAGGCGAAGTTTGGGTACCCATAAACAGGTTCTTCTAAAATTGGCTTAGTAAAAATGGGGTCCATGTGCTTATTTTAAAGTTACAGAAAAAAACTGGCATTTTTTATCACTACAAATGAGCGTTCCCGGTTTTAGCGCGAAATGACGTTACACTATATTTTGCTTGGAAAACTGTCGTTTTATATATTAATGAAAATACCCACTGGACCCTTCTAGTGACTGTGTTGACTGGAAAAAATGATTATTTCCCTACTGCTGCTATTCAAATATAAAGATATATATACATTGACTGAGTTCCTGGGTTCAGTTATCGACCTTGCATAAAAAAGATTCAGAATTCATTGTATATGGTGTTGGTTTAATTTACGGGGTGGGTAGGAGAAAAAAAATGTACGATTCCCTCAGTCATCCCGACAGATGAAATTGACCAAATCCATTCCCGATAAGTGTTTTCCCGAATTCTTGGTGAAATCACTGTCCTTTCCCGTTTTCCCGAAAAAGATACCGACTCTCATTTCAAGTCAAATGCGTTTGATAGGATAATTAGGATTTTGCCCATTCCTTCATCAAGTTGTTTATTTGTTTTGAATCTGTCAAGTTGTCTCAATTGTTCATTGGATTGATTTCGGAATTTACCCCTTTCTACCTTTTGCTTCGGTTTTGATTTGTCGATGCTTTTAGGTATATATTTTATATGTTTCACAAATTCTGTGGCACTCCATGAAAGGTAAACTTGTCTTTTTCTATAAATACATGTAAGTAAAAAAAAACAAATCGATATGTAATTTGTAGAAACTAATAACAGCATTTTAACGGTAGAAAATTTACATTGGTCATAGAAATTCATAGTGGAAGATGATTCCATGAATCCCCCCTCAAAAAAAAAAATTCACCGAAAAAATCAAGAGATTTTAAGGTCCGTGAAATCTCAGAGGATTTTCCTGGACTTGTTTTCCAGTAGTGGTAATTTACCTCATAAAAACAGCAAGCTCGAAGAAAATCTACAGTTTGTTTGTTCAATTGTAACAAGTGTAAATCTTTCTTTGCACAAAATGAAATTGTTGTTTGGAAAAAAATGATTCTATATTAAACGATGCCGAAAGTAAGTATGAGTAGCAAAAAAGGCCGATGAGTGAGAAAAAAAAAAACAAATGATATGACATACTGATGTTAGACTATACATTATTGGTACCAAAGCTCCTTGATGTTGAAGCCTCTAGGTTTGAAAGTTAAAGAAAATGGATAGCTATTAGTTCGAGAAAAATAACACCCATTCTACAAACTAATTTTCCCTCTTTTACAAAATGTAATATTATGTCGAAAAATAAGCTGTTGGATTAATAACTGTCGAAAAATGACAATAAGACTTGTAATTGTCAAAAATGTGAGCTGTCCTACTAGTGATTTATTTAAGTGGCTAGTTCAAATGTGACAATATAACCGGTAGTGTAATTTCAACAAAGATTTGAATTATGTGTTGTAAAATGGAATAAGGTAGTCATTTGGGTTCGGTGCAATAAATGTGTCCTCACCTGGCCCTCTTGCACAGGTCAAACGGTGTGATGTTATGACTTAATGCAGACAGGTTTACATATATAAAAGTACTACAAAGGGCTGAACAGTTATAAAATCGATGTTATATAGCGTTGATGTCCCCGAAAGAACATGATCTACTTATGAGCTCGTTTGATTAAATCGTGTCTGAAGGATTCATCTGAAATAGGATAATTGATACTTTAAATTCAACACGCAGGTTGTAGAACCAACCAACAATATAAAATATGTTTGATTATGAAAATCATGACTTGTTTCCAATTAAATGCTTTAAATGTCATTAATGTAAAGTGGCAACAAAAAAACTAATACCAGTAGACTAAGCTTCTTTAGCTAGCCGGGAGTTTAGCGGCAAGCACTCTTTGACCCATCTTTCTTAATTACGTTTTCTCTTTGCGTTAGTACTGTACCTGTATTTAAAGGTATTTTCCTAGGGGAAATACCTTTCTTGTTTTTGTAAAATCAGAGTTTTCTTCTTTTTAAAGCGGTGGCTTAATGGAAAGAAGTACAGCGATGAAATTTGACAGAGTTGTTGATCGTTGTTGATAGATGTGTTTTTAACCGTCTTGTATCACCACGTTATGTTGGGAGGGAGTTATTTGTGTAAACACCCCTATATAATTTGTTTTTGTAAAATACATTCGTAAAGCGTAAGAGACATGCATTGAAGTGTAATGGACAAAAAATTCTTTGGGTGTTGATGGATATTTAGGACATAAAGTGTTAATCCTCAAATGAACCATTTTTTAAGTTTTCTTTAATTTAATGTTAGCTTTTGATATGTAAATAGAATTAGAAATGTCTGATTCATAAGTTATTTTTATCAATTCTGTAATTCTGTAACAGTCGCAGTATCATATTTGTCATGATGACACTACTTGATATTTTCGTTACTGCTAAGTATATGTACATGTGTTTTAAATGGCTGTCAATTCTAATTATTAACAAATTTATATTTATATTATATACTTCGTGAAATGTTTATCATAGGTGATAGATAATTAGATGACATTTTAACAAAATGTTTCAGCAATCTTATCTAAATATGTAACATAATCAGTATCAAAGCAAAATTAGTAATTTTAGTACGAAATAAAGGGCTATGCGACGCCGAGCGCAGTATGAAACGAAAGCAGCATGTCGACCACTGCAATTTGAACACGTGTAATTTAAATGAGTGTGGACATACTAAACAGCTTGACACAATAATTAGATGGACATAATAAAGGGCTTGACCCAGTAATTTGCTGGACACAAACTATGGAAAATAAAAATTTAATTAGCCCTTTTGATTCCTTATATAGAACAGAAATTATAAGAGGTATGTCAAATTAGGCATTTTAAACCTTATTATAAGAGGAATCCGGAGATACCAATCTCATTATAGTCCAATAATTTTTTTTTACATATTTTCAAAAAACTATTTTGATCCATCTGCCCCTTAACAGTGCGGAAAGGGTAAGAGATATGGTAAATCTTTTGTCGTACAACCAAAAGCTAACAACAAGAGGAATCCAAAGAAAAAATCTCATTGAAATGCAATCAAAATAAAAATTTCACATATCGAGAAAAATTACGATTTTTGACCACTTTGAGCCCTTATAAGAGCTACAACAAATCCATTGTTTAACTACTAAAAGCTTATATCAAGAAGAATCCAAAGAAAAAAATCCAATCGAAATCTGATGAAAAATGAAATTTCACATTATTTAAAAAATGCAATCATGGCCCCTTTGACCCCTACACCAAATACGTTGAATATTGCCGTGAGCATATATCAAGAGATTAAAAAAACAACAAAATACTCCAATCAAAATCCGGTGAAAAATGAAAATTTTAGGTAATCTGCAAATTTTCAATTTGGCCCCATTCGGCCCTCATATTTGGGAAAAGAAACAAGTTACCAAAAACCTAGAATAGTTAAGCGCTCTCTTAATTTTTCATAAGGAGTCCAATGGAAACCAATTCAGAATTGGACAAAAAATACAAACATATTTTTTTAGATTTGCCCAAATTTATCTCGAGAACTGTACATACTACGTTAAAGATTCTAGGGTCGATTATGTAAAAAAAACAACAAATGTTCTCCTTTTTTGGCCCTTTATTGTAAAACGGGCGGGGCCAAAAATCTATAATCGAAATCTTAGTTTACGCATGTGCCAAGAAACATCATACTAAAATTTGATAATAATCCGTCTACTAGAACCAATGCTGCCCAAAAACGCCGACACCAACGCCATACCATTATACGACCGCCCCCCCAAAAAAGAAGAGAATTTAAATATTACTTTCTTTTGATACTTGGTACCATTTATCAGTCTTGTCAGGTTTTGATCAGACTGACCCTGTGAATCCGATCTGTTTTCAAAAACAGAATTGTCTTAGAAATTGTAAGCAGCTCTACGGCTGTTACAGATAGCTAATTAAATGTGACAAAGAAAACGTGTATCTCTTTTTATTTCTTACTTTGGGTCCAAAATAATAAGACCAACTGTTAGGGGTTGATAGACCAAAAACACATATTTTGTGAATGATGTAGGTGTTATATTAATAGCTTTCTTTCCATTCAAAAAAGTATTAAGTAGGACTTGACCTTTGAATGAGGTTAATGTCAAAGTCAAAGAAAACGACTGTACTTAACGTATAAATTATCAAAAATAGATACATATGAAGCTTAGGATGTTTGTTTAATGATTAAAATGATAGTTTTATTTAAAAAACAAAAAAACAAAAAACAAAAACAAAAACAAAAAAAGAATAAGCCAGTTTGTTAGGACAATCAATAATGAGAACATAATGACGCAACTTTGGAAAATACCTATCAATTGTTCTTGGAGCAATTGACATTCTAGTTTGTTTTATTTGTACTTTTATTATAATACATAGAAGCGGGAAAGAGCAAAGGGGAGGTTAGATATAGGGTACCAATAAACCGGTTAAACCTATTGTTGACTCATGTTAGTGCTGGTACCAAGTGCGGCTATCCAGAGATTTGATCGATGTCTACGTTTTCCCTTATTTGTTTTGCTTCTGCAGTTCCCTGGTAGATTTCGGCGTGTGCTATCGTAAATGTTTGTTATCTTTTGTCCATTAGTTTATATTTTGAAAAGTCATGCTAACCTTATCTGGAGATACCTAAATTTTTTGTAGAGGTTCATATGGCTAGTGCTTAAGTTTTGTACCGATCTTTTTAAGTCTCCCAAACGGAGTTTGGGGAGACTTATTGTTTTACTACCGTTTCTTCTTCTTCTTCTTATTATTATTATTATTTTTATTCTTCCCTCTTCTTCGCCACTGAACTTGTCCGGAAGTTTTCTCGGAGAATATTGGTCCGATCTTTATGAAACTTCACAGGATGATAGATACCCATGCGGGGTGCACTTGGGTCTTGAAATTTTCAAAATGGCCGCCGTTGCCATGGAAACGGAAAAAAAGGCGGGAAAATTGAAAGTGCTCCAAATTGAACGAAACTTCACAGGAAGGATGTATACAAATAGTAGAACACATTTTTGGGCCCAAAAAATTCAAAATGGCCGCCGTTGCCATGGAAACGGAAAAAAGGCGGGAAAATTGAAAGCGCTCCAAATTGAACGAAACTTCACAGGAAGGATGTATACAAATAGTAGAACACATTTTTGGGGCAAAAAAAATTCAAAATGGCCGCTGTTGCTATGGTAACGGAGAAAAGGCGGGAAAATAAGAAATGCTCAAAATTGGATGAAATTTCACAGATGGGTTGTCAAGATTGTGCTGAACTCAAATAAAAAGCCATCTCCTGTGTCCATGGGAGGTTTGGGAGACTTTTATGTTTGTATCCAAACATAGAAACACTAGTTTATTTTTATATCTCCCCGCCTCAGAGAGGTGGGAGATATATTGTTTTTACTCGTGGGTTCCGTCACAAAATTTGTGTTCGCTTGTTTGCAAAAACCACTGCACTCGTGATGTCCAAATTTTCAGGATATATCAGGTTCCATTTGATCTATGTCCATGTACTTTTATGTGTTAATTAGTCAAACTGTTAATG
>MJUU01017796.1:26560-43386 GCA_002080025.1 Modiolus philippinarum | reverse complement strand
AAATTATTTATTTCTTATCTGAATTGAAGTTGTCAGTTATTAGTTACACCTTAACTTTTTATCGTCATTGCTGCATACGACACTTTAATCAGAGATAATACTACTGGATGGTATTTATGAAATTGATACCTTAATTTCATAAAAATAATTTGACAAGATTATGTTATATTAAACATGTAAAGACAGTAAAATAAAGCACATAAAAATATGCATCACTTAATCTACTCTCAGCTGACAATGGTAACTCAAACATTTTCAATTAGGAAAAATTATCTGTGAGGGTAGTCAGGCCGGATCAATAATTTAGTATTATAAGCTTGACCCCTGGAACAAATTATGTCAGGACGGGGAGATATAGTATTCGTTTCGAATACATTCCTCTAGTTTTTTTTGCCTTTGTTATGCTGTCTCAATTTCTGTTTGATTGTGAATTTTGGAATTTCCCCTTTCCAAATTTTTAATTCGGTATTCGTTTACCAATGTAACTAAGGAACCCGTACACTAAGCCTAACAAAGAACACACCTTTCGATAAGGCTAAGGCTAAGGTTTATATAATAGTCTTACTTAAGCATCTCAAAAAAGCCGTTGTAAAACTTGCAAAATGGATATTTAAGTAAGTCAGAAAAGAACCGTTAGTCAAAAGAACAAACAAACCCATGGATATTTGCAACATCGCAAACATTTTAACATATAATATGTTAACTTGAAGAAGTTGTCAGAGAATTTGAAAAAAAAATATACATAAAATATTTGCTTTATTAAATAGTGCTTTTTAATTTTAGCGGCTATTAATTTAACAGGAACTAAACATGGTAATAATTAATATAAATGCGTCCGAACACTACAGCAATGTAGGGGAGGTTTGGCTAGCCATAAACCGGTTTAACCCACCGTTTCTTTTGATATGCCTGTACCAGATCAGGACATTGCAGTCGACAATTGCCTTTTTGTCTCATGGACTTCTGATCTTGAACACTCTGTTCTGTTAATTTGTTATAATGCCCATAAAAATATATAATTTTACCCGATGCAAGTAGGTCAAGAATTTATACATAGATACCAAATGTTTGCCTGCGTACTCCGTTGCAAAGTAGGAATCTTTTTCGCTAACATCAAATTAATTCCTTTTTTTTAGTCCCAGATCTGAATTAAGTTATATATAATTCATTGGTTTCATTTCAACACTGCCATTCCTCTCGGTAATTTTCATTATAAGCTACACAATGCACTGATGTTTACGTAATCTCAGAACATTATCATATACTTATTTGTATTCCCATGTGCTAAAATGCCAAAGTCCGAAGCTACAGGTGTGTATTCCCTGTTCGCAGAGCAGGGATGGCTTTTGTTGAAGACATAACAAATTAATGTCTAACCTTAACACATGCATATAAACAGATCACCACATTAATAGAACAAAACAGAGACAATTGGATGATCCTGAGGGAGAGACGTTTCTTTTTTTATATTTCGGACAGAATTCAGACATTAATAAGAAAAAAATGGCCAAAATGGACTGAAACCCCATTTCTTGAACCCCTTTTCTAAAGGCCGGATTTGCCGGTCCAGTGTATTATCAATATTCGAGTCGAATTTAACTCCGAGTAGGAACTTTCGATTACAGGGGGCAATGAAGTATAATCATAACCATTTTACACTGGTAATCACTAATTTTTATGTATTATTAGTAATACTGAAAACGGAAAAAAATATAGTAAATTTTCATACCATATAGTAATTAAATCAGGAATGGTTCTAATAATGAAATAATCATTGCGAACTACATATGGTTATACAAGTAATTAATCCCATCATAATCAAATTAAGCACACAAAGACTCACAATTTCCAATTCTAAACGAATCCACATTACCATTTCGAGTATAAATTCGAAGCGTTTCTCGCCATAGTCAATTGTAATATAACGCTAGAGAGTTGTCTTACTCTGCGAATCAACACGAAATGAGACAGTATGATAAAGACAACGCCACAAAACTAAAGACTTTTACTAAAAATTTGGGGATCTCAGAAGACATTTGTAGTCTTACAAAGAATTAACTACATCTCGAACACCCTTGAAATTCGGGTTTTGCAATGCAACATAAGAGGACTTTAAACATAACTTCACAGACAATAACAAAAAAAACACAGACAACGAACAATCAAACATGATAAAAGAAATAAACAAAGATTTCATTAAATAAATCATAATCTCTTATTACTAACGAAAATCCTCTAATTAAGTAAGAACAAAACTTGGTCCTTTCTTATTGCAAAGGGTATATAGTCTTTTAGTGGTTCGTCAGTTAGTTAGTCCGTCATCATTTAACGTAGATAGACATTGATACTAACATCCATGAAATTTGGTCATAAATCGGCTCTATTGGAGACCAAGTCTTGCAAACTTGATATTGGCAATTAAAGCAAGTGCCACCATACTTGTTTTTTTTTAGAATTATGGTCGAAGTCTGTGTATTTCTTACCATCTCTTTTTACCTAAATTAGCAAAGAATGCACGGACAGAAATGAACCTTTTATCCATGATTTTATAATACATCGGCAAACGAATACCGAAGCCAGAACGAGGACAGGGGAAATTCTAAAATCATAAATCCAACATCACGGCAGTTCACAGCAACAAGAATTGATAGAGTATGACAAAGACAAAACAAATAAATAAAAATGAACAAGAACGCCAAAAAACTAAAGACTTTTACTGTTGCTGAGAAATTGTTTGTAATCTAAACTACAGGAAAAGGCAAAACTCCTCGGTTTTAAAGTAGGAAGATTTTATATATTTTACAGGTTGAATTTTTCATATTATTAAAGATGTGTATGATTCCCTGGCACCCAAACGAGAACCCAAACAAGTGTCTACTTAACATTGAAGCATTTCTTCTTAAAAAATGTTATATCAGAAAAGTTAAATATATAGAAATTTGAGAGATGTGTTTTAGATATCAAATAAAAAATATTTAGGGTAAATATAGAAAGATGAAAATATAAAACATAAGAAGTAGAATCTACGGAATTAAAATACAAAAAATACCGAAGTTGCATAAAAACAGTATATTTCGTTATGCTGTACACGTGTTTCAAGGAGTAACCTCTCATCAGCAGCATTAAAATCAAATAATATGGAAAGCCATAATCTATAAAAATCATTCCATTTGCTAAATACACAATTTATTCTCTGTAGAATATAAGCCCATCCTACATCCTCTTAATATTAAGAATATAATTAAAACATTGACACTGTAAGGCTTACCTGGCTAATATGATGAGGATTAAAGGCAGGGCTTATTCTATAAAAACGAAAATTATTCATAGTCAATCATTATATCTCGAGCAACGTAAATCAGAACTATAATAATAATATCAACGTATAGGTCATATTTTCATATTTCTGTATTCATGAATACTACAAATACTACTGGAACAGAGAGTAATAACACGATTGTAATATCCGTGGTAGGATTGTGTCTTTCCGTTGTAATCACCGGCTTCCATTGCTGTGCTATATACATATCTCTTAAATCGAAGGAATTGAAAAAAAGGCGATTTTTATGTTTGGTTCTATTTCTAAGTTTAAGCGACTGTGGTTTTGGATTAGAAGTCATATATGGAATACTTATAAGACTTTTTGATAATGGCGACGAAGCAGTAAGATTTCAGTGCATGCTGATCAGAGATATACTCAGTGGAACTATCATTTCATCATTATTACATACATTGTTGATTTGCGTTGATCGACTGAATGCAACATTTTGCAGGAAACAGAGAATTTTGAACATTTTAACTGGAAACGTTTCAGTCGGACTTTGCTTTGCCATACCACATGCTTTTGCTTTAGTAAGATTTGGGATAAATTTGTTGATACATGGAATTACTACCTGCGACTCAAAATACACAGTCAAACCCATTAATCTCGTGCCCCATGATATTACTGTAGTTTTACTTATCACTGCGATATCAGTTACTTATGGAGTGGTTGCTAAACGTATGTTAAAGCAGCAGAAAACTATTACAATCCATGTAATCCCCTTGAATGGCACTCAAATTAAACAGAAAAAGGAGAATTCTTTACGAATGCGCAAGAGTGTGGCTACCCTTGGAATGATTATTAGCATCGCCGTTATTTCTGTATTCCCAAGAGCTGTAATTGGACTCTATATTAATATTACAGAAAGTCTTGACAACTTTGGCACAGTGGAAATGTATTTACTCTTCAGTAACCTACTCACGATGCTTACCCCACTTCTTGATCCTATTATGTATTTGTTTACAATCAGGAAATACCGGGAACAGCTAATCTGTACTTGTTGCAGATCTAACACAATTGCAGACTCAAATAAATAGATGAACGGCCGATCATTGATACTTCTAACGAGTGAATGTGAGTGCCATTTAAGGATGTTAGCTGGTCATGTTTATGTACTTCTGTCAGATTTTCGGATTTGTCTGGTTTTATCCGTTTAAAAGCTTTATAACTTTTTGCCCGGTGACCCCCTAATTTTATTCCAGAATTTCATTTTATACATCTTTTGGAGCATTCTGACAAACTTTTATTCTATTAGTGTTATTTTGTCACATTCATTATTTGATAAACATTCCTCATGTTAAACCCAAGAAAAATGCAGAGGAGTTCAGTTTCCCGCCATTTTTCAAGCACTTGTATCCCAGTAATGTCATTGGTAACCTATTAATTTTTTGGGCTTAAATTACTTCTTTTACAATTTTCTAGCAAAATATCACATTTAATCGGAATCCTTGTTATTTTAAAGTTGACCAGCGAACACCCTTAAAGAGTATTTGTACTGAATTAACAACGAAAAGATATGAAGTAAATGAACATACGTGATTAAACAAAACAATGGAGCAACGCTTTATCAGAAATACTTTCCATTTACATTTTGTACCAATTGCTTATGTGTGCTAACCTGTAAACATTTTTTACACTCCGTATTCAATAACCAATAATAATTCAATTGATATGGGTTACTTTAAAATTTCCCCTCTAACGCTTTTGTTGTATTTTTTTCGGTTTTCTTTCTTTGTGTTTTTTGTCCCTGTTTTGATTTGTTTGTTTGTTGGGAAGTTTGCGTTCTTGTGTTTTTTTTGTGTTTTTTTTTTGTTTTTTGTTTTTTGTCTTGTTTATTTCGTTATTCTTTTATTTTTTTTTTATTTGGTACATGTAACTACAAAAGTTCATCTGTTTCGACTTATTTAATTGCTTGGAAAGGAACAATGACATTATGAAATAAGCCCGGTTAAAAATATATTCTTTGACAATTCATGTAAATAGAATGTATTAGAATTCATTACGAGAACACAGAGCAATTTCGCAAGCATATTAATTTATCAGAATATTTAATGGAAATTCGTGTTCTACACTACACTCTTTTGTTTTTATTTGTTGTTTTATCCTCTTGTTCCAAGTATGATAAAATATGATGACGTTTGTGTTTCTTCCTCACATTTTTGTCAATCACGTTCAATTTTTCTTTAAAACTTCCTATTACTCATTTAGAAAAGGCATCTTCACCGTATTACGATTGTATTTTCACGGCATTTTTGCTAATATTAGAAAAAGTTATTCAAACGTCTCTAAAAGGGTTAAGCTTATCCTAAGTCCTATAGTTCTATTTGATTTTATCAGATTATTTGCTTGAATAACAAGATATATATATTAGATGAATATATATTATTTGATTTTCAGGGCTTGTATAAGCACATTAATTGCTTACCCAGAGTTTTCAGTAAGCCGTTCATGTTTGTCGGGCTTCTTAAGGATTTATTGTCCTGAAGTTTCAGTTTCGTTTAAATCTCGTTTAGGAATTATTCTTATGACCCTATGAGTAATTTTTTTATACATTTATAAATAATGACCTTCCCAAATAGTTAAAAAAAATACGTATTTACCACCAGTAGTTTTCGAGAAGAGAAATGAAACATTTTATTTTCTTCTTCCAAAATTGACCATATATCTTAGAACGTTAACTTAACTTGTGTTGGTAGGGGTAATAAAATCAATTCTCAAGAAAAGTGCAAGAAAAGCATGCATCTTATCCATATGATTTCTGAATTCTTGGCGATATAGTTGTCCAACTATTTAAAACAAAAATGGTGAGTTTCGACTGCTTGATTGATGGAAAATTGAAAAACACCAAAAAGGGGTTTTAAAAATTTGACAGCATGAGAAAAGGCACATGGACATAAGGTTTTCTGTTGAAAAACGATTTTTTCAGGGTCTTCGTATTAGAAAATTAAAGGTTTTGGATAAAACTTGATGCAAGATAATTTGACTCCCCAGTAGAATATATACTTGAGCGATTAATATATAACACTGGATCTTGAATTTGTTCAATTTATTTTTATCTTTATCAACAATACTTTCTTTTATGTGGTTTTCGAGCGCAGCTGATACCTTAAAGTAGAAAGGTGTGTGTAAAATCTTATATTACCATATAAAACTTTATACTGTTATATATGTTCATATTAACTACATTATCATACATATGCATTCAATCCATGTTAATCTCATTTGCAAATATATTTACGTACAGTTGTGTTTGTTCGTCTGATGTTGTTAATAAAGTATTAAAATCTTGTTTGAAATTGTTAATTGCAAAGTCTAGTTTTAGCAGAAGACTTGGTATTACAGATCATTTCCGTTCAGATTTAAGCCAGAATTGGTGACGAGTACACCAACGGTCTTTTACATAACATGAAAAAGAGTCCTAGACTATCTGTCTACCCCCTCATCTGGATGTCCGAAATTAAAACTGCATGATTCTAACTGTTTGTTTTCTTTGTCGGTTCATGACTCTGTTTCCGATTTTATTCATATTGTTGTTATTTTCATACTATGAAAATGAAAATCACGCAGCAAGAGATATTTTCTCAAGGTCTGTTTGTCTGTCAGTCTATTCGTATATCTTGGATACCAATAAACCATTTACCCCTTAAACTGGACTTTGTTTTTGCCGGTACCAAGTCTAGCTATCACAAGTTCAAAATATAAATATGTTGGGCGATGGCCACAAATTAACTATGGAACATAATAAAATGGTATAGTTGGCCACGATTGAATGGTAAAAAACACAAAATGTACAAATTAAAAATCATATAAAAATGACAAAAATGGAAAGAGAAGAAGGGAAAACTGCCATATGGCCTTCGACTAGGGGACTACCGGGCTAAATACGGAGAAGAAGATGGATATGTCGAGAGGAGGCAGATCTAATGGCGTTCCACAGATATTACCTGTAAAAATCGTGCCAAATCTTGAACTTAATCAAAAACGAGAAATGAAACATTTAATTTAGTTATCTGTACTATGCAATTATTAAACTTCAATACATAAATAATTTTATAAAATAGACTGATTCTTTACATTCATGCCAAAGGGTCGAGCAGTTCCAAGAAAATGGATGATTTTTTGTTCAAGGAACTGTCGTTGTTTTTCATCTGCACTAGTTTGTATAAGGACTGTTACATGCATGTCCAGTATGCCGTAGTTAGCTCGCCGAAAATGTTCACCTACTGGGCAATCCTTACCATTGGTGACGCTCTGTTTATGTTCGACAAAGCGATCACCTAATCTCTGGCAGGTCTCGCCCAAATAGATCATGTTACAACGTTTACAGCCCCCAGCATACACTACATTTTCAGTAGTACACGTGAAACCATTTTTTAGTTTGAAAACGTTAACCGGCCCTACTACTTCGTCGGTTTCCCAAGTAAAAGGACAAGTCAACCAGCGAGATTGCTTACATTTTCTAGTGTCCTTATATTTACAGGGAGTTTGAGGAGAAGCACTCTTGAAAGAACTTGTAACAAGGTGCTGTTTTAGACTCTTCCCTTTTCTGAAGGCTGCAATGGGAGGCGAATCCTGGAAAACTGCCGACATATGTTCGTCCTCGAGAACTATAGATTTGAAGTTGCGTATCAAAATGTTTTTGATAGCTTCGTTGTGAGGGTGGTATGTCAGGACCAACGGAACCCGGTCGTCGGTATTTCTCACCCTCTTCTCCATAGCCTCGGATATGGTCACTCGGAAACTGAATTCATAGTTCGATCCAAAACTTTGCTGGGGTAGCCTCTCTTAACAAAAAAGGATTTCATTCTGTTACATTGGATCCTGAAGTCCTGCTCGTCACTACAGATACGACGAAGTCGCAAATATTGTGACTTTGGAATGGCATCCTTGCATGACTTTGGGTGACAAGACCCATAATTTAAATAACAGTGGGCGTCTGTCGGTTTATAAAACACTGAGATAGAAATTTGCCCATCCTTAATGGTACAATTAATGTCGAGGAAAGAGAGACTATCTTTGGTAATATTAAACACTTTTCAATTTGATGGGGAATATTAAAGTCAGTCCGGTGGTGTTGCGATGGGAACCAAAATGGGTCCAAGCTTTGCCTGTTTATTTTTTGGCTACCTCGAGGAAAAAATATTCTCTGAATATAAAGGACCTGTCCTCGAACTTTATAGATAATACATTGATGATGTTTTTTGGGTGTCTTCTCACAGTGATGATGAACTTAAGTCTTTCAATGACTATGTTTCCTCGTACCATCCGGCCATCAAATACACTTTTAATATTACCAAAGATAGTCTCTCTTTCCTCGACATTAATTGTACCATAAAGGATGGACAAATTTCTACATCAGTGTTTTTTAAACCGACAGACGCCCACTGCTATTTAAATTATGGGTCCTGTCACCCAAAGTCATGCAAGGATGCCATTCCAAAGTCACAATTCTTGCGACTTCGTCGTATCTGTAGTGACGAGCAGGACTTCAGGACTCAATGTAACAGAATGAAATCCTTTTTTGTTAAGAGAGGCTACCCCAGCAAAGTTTAAGATCGAGCTATGAATTCAGCTTCCCAAGTGACCAGATCCGAGGCTATGGAGAAGAGGGTGAGAAATACCGACGATCGGGTTCCGTTGGTCCTGACATACCACCATCACAACGAAGCTATCAAAAGCATTTTGATACGCAACTTCAAATCTATAGTTCTCGAGGACGAAAATAATATGTCGGCAGTTTTCCAGGATTCGCCTCCCATTGCAGCCTTCAGAAAAGGGAAGAATCTAAAACAGCACCTTGTTACAAGTTCTTTCAAGAGTGCTTCTCTTCAAACTCCCTGTAAATATAAGGGCACTAGAAAATGTAAGCGATCTAGCTGTTTGACTTGTCCTATTACTTGGGAAAACGATGAAGTAGTAGGGCCGTTTTCCAACTAAAAAATGGTTTCACGTGTACTACTGAAAATGTAGTGTATGCTGTGGGCTGTAAACGTTGTAACATGATCTATTTGGGTGAGACTTGCCGGAGATTAGGTGATCGCTTTGTCGAACATAAACAGAGCGTCACCAATGGTAAGAATTGCCCAGTAGAAGAACATTTTCGGCGAGCTTACAACAGCATACTGGACAAGCATGTAACAGTCCTTATACAAACTAGTGCAGGTGAAAAACAACGACAGTTCCTTGAACAAAAAATCATCCATTTTCTTGGAACTGCTCGACCCTTTGGCATGAATGTAAAGAAGCAATCTATTTTATAAAATCATTTATATTTGAAGTATAATATTTGCATAGTACAGATAACTAATGTTTTATTTCTCGTTTTTGATTAAGTTCACGATTTGGCACGATTTTTACAGGTAATATCTTTGACACGTAATTAGGACTGCCTTCTCTCGTCATATCCATCTTCTTCTCCGTATTTAGCCCGGTAGTCCCCTAGTCGAAGGCCATATAGGCCGAAACGTTAGGCAGTTTTTCCCTCTCTCTTTCCATTTTTGTCATTTTTATGTGTTTTTTAATTTGTACATTTTGTGTTTTTACCTTTTAATCGTGGCCAACTATACCATGTTATTTTGTTCATATTGTTGTTCATGCTTGTCTTTTGTGCCTCATTTGTGACTTTCTTGTGGTGCACTGTAGCCTATGTTTGTAATTATTGGCAATGCTTAAGTTTGCCCGATTGTGCTTTGGAGTAGAATTCATTTATTGAATTCTTTTGAATATCTTGAATATCGCCGATGAAACAGTCAGCTTCCAATGCATGGTCAGAAACTTCTGATAAAATGATTTCATTATTTTTACTCCAGTGTACAGGTTCACCTAAAAATCATGCAAAATGTAAAAAAATCCATATCGAAGGTTATAATACATTTAACGTTGCATTAAGCTGACTAAAATATAATCCCTTAAATAATTTTCGAAGAATTCCTGTTTGGAAAATTGAGAATTGAAATGAATAGTAATAAACTATGAATTGACAAATGGAGAGGAAGTTTTTCCATTTTTAAATAAGTTAATGCTGCGTGAATCACTATAATATTTTGATCTATTTCAGGACCTGTACAACTTCATATATGTATTACCTTAATTGGTCAATTCAACAATTATTAGAGCCTATGTAAGAATATGTTCTAAAGAAAATGCGTAAAAAATTTGGACGTATCGCTTTAAGATTTACGTTCGTAACCAAGATTTGACAGACCATTACAATGTTTCTGTTTCACAAATGAAAACAGATACCTTTGGGTAGATCCAGAGTTTGTTACCGGACTGACTAACACCAACTGTGACAAAACCGGACTTTTCGCTGGCAGTGTGACTGGTTCCACGCGTGGAGCAGATCATGCTTACTCTTCTGGAGCACCTGATGATACCCCAGTTTATATATGGGTTCATTCTGCTAGTGTTTTTGTTTTGTGGCGTTCTTGTTCATTTTTCTTTATTTGTTTTGTCTTTGTCATACTGTCTCAATTCGTATTGCTGTGAATTGCCTTGATATTGGATTTATGATTTTAAAATTTCCACTTTCCTCGTTCTTGCCTAAGTATTCGTTTGCCGATGTAATTTAATTCTTTATTTCCATGATTCTAACCTGAACTTATATATACTTTAATTGGTCTTAATGCATTGAACGATCAAACAAATCAGAGCACTTTGAACATTTTAACTGGAGATCAGTACAGTACTGTGCAACGTAGCCCTTACAGAAAAAACGATCAGTCACCCGTCATCTGTTCGTCAGGGAGCAGTCAGCGGTCAGTCAGCGATCAGTTAATTAACGTGACGACTTGTTATTCGTCCAACCCGTCAACTGACGTGAAATGTGACGGATGACGAGATCCCTATTCGTCCAACTCGCGTCCAGATTCGTCCATCTATCACGTGATGTCAGGGGTTAAAGATTTTGCGAAATATAGATTCGTTTCACTCAGTGTGTCCATTATCGGTACATCATCGCAACAGATCAATCTTTTTGCTATTAATAAATAATTGCCTATCATATTTTTTTTCATTTCCATACAGTTTTTAAAAAGGAACTGCTGCATGGACGGTTGTTATTCATCAAAATTTGCCATTTTCATCGAGTTTAAACAAAATAATGTGTAAAGGTCAAAATTTCTCACTGATAGGCGCATTTGTAATGACTATGTTTAACAAGTCAGTTTGAATTATTTATTTTTAAATATACATGTAATGGAATTTAAAAAAAAAACTAATGTGTATAAGAAAAGTTTTGCACTGGCTGGTAGATTTGCAACGAGTAATTTTTTATCACATTTTTTTCATTTTCAAGGAATTTTTAACAAAATAATATGTAAAAAAAAAGTTTCGCATTGACCAGTTTATATGTACATTTTCATGGAATTTTTATCAAAATAATGTGTGAAAGGGGAGTTGAGCATTGACCATTGTATATGTAATGACTAAAATGAAGATTCATAAGCAATTTCATTTTCATGGAATTCTTAACAAAATAATATGTGATAGGAAATTTTCGCACCGACCGATTTACATGTAATGACTAAAATGAAGATTCATAAGTAATTTTTTATCACATTTTTTTCATTTTCATGGAGTTTTTAACAAAATAATGTGTAAAAGGAAAGTTTCGCACCGACTGGTGTTTATGTAATGACTAAAATGAAGATTCGTAAGTAATTTTTATGACATTTTTTCATTTTCATTGAATATTTATCAAAATAATGTGTAAAATGAAAGTTTCGCACTGACCGATGTATATGTAATGACCAAAATCAAGATTCATTAGTAATTTGCATTACGTTTTTTTCATTTTCATGGAATATTTAACAAAATAATGTTTTAAAGGAAAGTTTCGCACTGACCAGTATATATGTTATGACTTAAATGAAGATTCATAGGTAATTTGTTATCACATTTTTTTCATTTTCATGGAATTTTTAACAAAATAATGTGTAAAAGGAAAGTTTCTCATTGACTGGTGTATATGTAATGACTGAAATGAAGATTCATCAGTAATTTTGTTCTACATTTTTTTCATTTTCATGGAATTTTTTACAAAATTATGTGTAAAAGGAAAGTTTCATACTGACAGGTGTATATGTAATGACTAAAATGAAGAATTATAAGTAATTTTTTTATCATATTTTTTCATTTTCATGGAATTTTTATTAAAATAATGTGTAAGAGGAAAGTTTCGCACTGACTGATGTGTATGTAATGACTTGACTGAAGATTCCTGAGTAATTTTTTATCACATTTTTTCATTTTTATGGATTTTTTAACAAAATAATGTGTAAAAGGAAAGTTTTACACTGACCGGTGTATATGTAATGACTAAAATGAAGATTCATAAGTAATTTTTTATTACATTTATTCATTTTTATGGAATTTTTTAACAAAATAATGTGTATAAGGAAAGTTTCGCATTGACCGTTGTATATGTAATGACTAAAATGAAGATTCATAAGTAATTTCATTTTCATGGAATTCTTAACAAAATAGTATGTGATAGGAAATTTTCGCACTGACCGGTGTACATGAAATGACTAAAATGGAGATTCATAAGTAATTTTTTATCACATTTTTTTCATTTTCATGGAATGTTTAACAAAATAATGTTTAAAAGGAAAGTTTCACACTGACCGGTGTATATGTAATGACGAAAATGAAGATTCATAAATAATTTTTTATCATATTTTTTCATTTTCATGGAGTTTTTAACAAAATAATGTGTAAAAGGAAAGTTTCGCACTGACTGGTGTATATGTAATGACTAAAATGAAGATTCGTAAGTAATTTTTTATGACATTTTTTCATTTTTATGGAATTTTTAACAAAATAATGTGTAAAAGAAAAGTTTCGCACTGACCGGTGAATATGTATTGAGTAAAATGAAGTTTCATAAGTGATTTTTTATTACATTTATTCATCTTCATGGAATTTTTTAACAAAATAATGTGTAAAAGGAAAATTTTTCATTGACCGTTGTATATGTAATGACTAAAATAAACATTCATAAGTAATTTTTTTTCTACATTTTTTTAGTTTCATGGAATTTCTAACAAAATAATATGTAAAAGGAAAGTTTCGCACTGACCAGTGTACATGTAATGACTTAAATGAAGATTCATAAGTAATTTTTTATCACATTTTTTCATTTTGATGGATTTTTTAACAAAATAATATGTAAAAGGAAATTTTTGCACTAAACGGTGTATATGTAATGACTAAAATGAAGATTCATAAGTAATTATTTATCACATTTTTTTCATTTTCATGGAATTTTTAACAAAATAATATGTAAAAGGAAAGTTTCGCACTGACAATTGTATATGTAATGACTAAAATGAAGATTCTTAAGTAATTTTTTTATTACATTTTTTTATTTTCTTGGAATTTTCAACAAAATAATGTGTAAAAGTTCCACACTGTCGGGTACATTTGTAATGACTAAAATGAAAATTTACAAGTGATCTTTCATCACATTTTTATGGAATTTTGAACAAAATATTTTGTAAAAGGCGGGGTAAATGGAAAGTTTTCCCCTGACCAGTCCATTTGAAATGACAAAAATGATTATTTGATTCCAGTGGATTTCATTAAAATTGATCGATATTTTTATCATTTTCTTCATTTTCGTGGAGTTCTTTACAAAATAAGGGAAATTTTACATTTGATTTTCAATTAATGCATTCATTTTATATCAAGCTAAAGTATGAACTGTTCCCTGCAGTCACTGTCAATGCAAACCGTTATCACGATTGAATTCGTTTCGTTTCATTGGAAAATTTCAATTATCTATTAATCTATTCATTATTTTGCATATCATTAAATGACGAGTCCTCTCTCGTCAGTTGACGAATTGTATTTGTCAAATGACGAGTACCTGGACGTGACCAGTTATGGACGTGAATCTATTCGTCCCGTCCCGTCACGTTCCCTTCAGCAATCTGTTCACGTCCCATCAGCAATCTGTTTCGCGTTCGTCAAACGGTAAGGGCTACGTTGCACAGTACTATACATATAGAAGGTATATTTGAGGTAAGTATATGAAAATTCTTGCATATAAAGATTTACTTGCCAGATATATAATGTTGTTCTTCTTACCAATTTTCTTTCAGTCTTATAACCTATTAACTTCGAATGTTTTTATTAAGATTCCGTACAATTTCTGTCATTATTGACAAAAACTTGAAAAAAAGTTGACCAGGGCCCTTTTCGAATTCTGGATTCGCCGGCGCATTGTTTTAGGAGATTCACTATAATATAGTCGTAGAACATGAAAAGTTATTATGCCAGAACAACTATTATTCAAACAAATCACAGTATAAATCTGACATTGAAACAAGAATATGTGTTTATAAGATACAATGCCCCGTCTAGCAACTGTTCTGAACAATTCTTATATTTTGTGATAAGTAAATCATTAGCTGGTGCAAGGGATATTTTTTCTAATAGTTTAAATATTTTACCCCGACGTTTTTTTTTTATATTAAGTTTATTGATAACACTATTTTGTAGCATAAATACTTTAAAGAAAAGAAATTTAAACCTGTTGATAAAGTTCATACTATCCACCTTATTATCAATGAAGCATGAAGTATGACGATTTTGTTTAATTATACCCTAATGTGCATTTATATAATAACAGACATCGTTTACTATAACTTCGGATATTTCGTTTTTTTACAAACAAAACTTTTTAACCTATTGATAAATATCTTACTAACTATTTTTGACTTATCAGTAGAACATACAGTTGGTTGCATGGGTAAATATTTTTTAAATAATTTTTGTTTAATTATATCCTATTGTATGTTTATATAAAGTTTGATGATAATATCATAAATCGATCCATAACAGAAAAAAAACTTAAAACCTGAGGTTAAACCTCATACTATCCCCAATTTTTCCACGACCAAATAAAGCATATAGTTGGTAGTATGGATAATTTTTATTGTGATTTTTGTTTAGTTATACCCTAATGTGTATTTATATAAAGTTTCATGATAATAGCATACAACTTTCACAGAAAAAAAAAAAAAAACATTTAAATTGGAAAGTAAACTCATACTATCATGAAGCTGGTAGCATGGATAAATTATTTTAATGATTTGTGTTTACGTAGACCCTGAATAGTATTGTTTTCTCCTTGACAATATCCCATTTCTTTTCTTTTTTATATTCTATAAAGTTTCACGACAAAGCATATATCCTTAACAGAATGAATCTTAAACCTGTTGATAAACCTAGCTTACTTGGGACGGGTGAACGGAAAGACTGACAGACCCCAAAACTTTATGTCCCTACTTCGTAAAAAATATCATTCAATATCAACATTAACATGTACTGGTATCAAAAGTATACTTGGACTAAGCTTAAGAATACTTTGATAACAATTTTCAAAACATTTTATAATTTTGTTAATTTGGATAGCACACAATTTAGAAATAGTTCTACATTTTAAAGGCCATCACTCATGAACCACATAAAACCCTTTATACTGCTTGAGTTTTCTGTCACACAACTTACTTACAAGGTTTGAAAGCTGTTTGTGATTCGCACGCTACTGGTCGGAAGAACTACACATTGCAACATTTCAAGGTTTCAAGAGGTATAACACCAGAACAACTAAACCACTGAAACAAAATTCAACCTGGCCTGGGATTTGTGTTAAACAATTTTATATATAATTTTGAAATTGTTTGATGTTTTGTATAATTATTGGCTCGGAATCCCCTAATGTCAAAGTTTCAAGGAGGATAACTACAGAGTCAAATGGAGCTTTTAAAGCCGAAATTAAACTTGCCCTGACTTTTGTAGTAAAAACAAAGTTTGGAGACTGTCTGTAATTATGTTAATAAATTTCGAAAATCTCATAAATAAAATTTTAAAAATTTCAAAATTTTAAGAACCCACTTCGTGAGACGGACATGTTTGTTTCCATTGATTTATTCATTTTTTTACCTTTTTGGGTCAATTTAGGGCTTGCTATAACGTGTGAGTTTCCTCACTGTGTTGAAGACCGTACGGTGACCCATAGATGCTTTATTTTGGGTCTTTTTAACCTGGATATGGGATGATGTCTCCTTGACATTTACCCTATTTCCTTTCTTTTTCATATGAAATACTGCAAACTGAAATATGAAAAAAGGAATTAAGCAGAATGGCCCAAAAAAGTTCGACCTGCATCTCTAAATTCGCAGTAATTGTTGAAAGTAGTTTTAATTATTAAATATGTAAGAATCGTATCCTGATGCTGATAATAAAAAAGACTGTTTTATAATTGTATTTAATCAAAGTATCTATTGACAAAATATAATCCTGACGTTACTATTACATAAATGATCTTAAGAGGTTTATATCAGAACATTGATATGAACTAACTTTGGGTGTCAATTAAGTTGTCAATCTTATTTCAATTAAGTTAATATCCTCAAGATCGTGATTAATATCTAAATACCGAACTAACTGTGAATTTTGTTTCTGCATTTGCGCATTTCGACAACTTATGTCTCTT
>MJUU01017796.1:8914-20309 GCA_002080025.1 Modiolus philippinarum | reverse complement strand
GGGGGGGGGGTATTTTAAGCTACTGCGTTCTTATTAATTAAAAAAAATAGTACCGTTTATGTAGTCAACACAATATCATTTTCCTTCTAATAGATATTCGAACTAAATATGTTGTGAAGCTGACCAGCCTTATTCTGAAATTCATCGATTTTACGTAGTTTGTTTTTAATAATTTCTTTTTAAGGCTCGGTGCGCGCAAAAAATTTCAACATAATAATCGTCTTAACTTATATTCATTATGTATGACAACTAATCGTTTATTTTACATTATTATTCATTTCATTAAAACGTTTTGTTGAACAAAAATCGAGAATTGTTCTTCTTTATTGTTGCCTTTATTAATTCATTATTTTTGTCATTTTTGTTTACTTTTTCATATTATTTTTTTTATTGATATATTTATTTATTATTGTTATTTTTTAGTATTATTATTTCTAGATATAAAGCCTTTTACATCTTAATGTTTTTTTCCGATTAAAAAATTCTTTGTTTATACTGTACATATGCCCAGAATAATTTATAATGAAAATATTCTATATTTATATATTATGTACTTTACAGTGCCAGGTTACTGATTTTTTTAGATAAGTTTATCTATCAATTATATACCATTTACTCCTGTTTTGCGAGAAGTTTATTTGCCAGTGAAGTATGAATATCTATTTGCAGACCAAAGCAAAAGAAAATGTATATAATATAAATATGACCTATGATTTCTTATTTTCAGTGTTATCGGAACGACTTAGTTAACAAATGGCTAAAATATACAACAATTGCTGTTTTCGCCATGTCTTTTGACTTTGGTTTTTGTGATCATCACTTCCCTTGTTCCTTCGGTTTTCTACTGCCGTTGTTTTATAAAACCTTTCAAAAGGGACTCTTTAAATAAGAGTTCTCGTGTGTTTGATTGCAGATATGTATACCACTGACTAGTAAAACGAGCTTGCAGGACTTGATCACGAGTCTCTAGATCTAATACGGGACTTTCGAGATAAGAGTTTTTCCAGGAAAGATTTTTTAAAAAGTATACAAGAGATCTTCATGCTCTAGAAGCTAACAGTGTATATTGTTTGCGTACATTTATCATTGATTATCAGTGATCAGTTAGTTGTTCAATACTTTTAGCGATGTGTGTAAACTTAAGTCAATTAAAATCTACGTGACGCATATTTCGGAACTCTCCGAATTAATTAATATTTTGTTTGTATTATTATTATCATTATTTTATTCAATGGGTCAGTGATCCAGCTCTGTTCCACTTTACTGGTATACTAGAAATACAAATTTACAAAAGGTCAAATAAATAATAAACCTATTTCTGCTCAATTGAGTTTATCAGTAAAAATAATCAATCAACAAATGCTATGTCATAGTTGAATAGATGATCAAATTATGCCTTTACCATGATTTCAGTCTTAAATCATGCCAAGTGCCGTTGACAATATTTACATGTTTATTGTCAGATCACTAGAGAAATCTATCACTACTGATATGTTTTGATCTTGTTTGGCCATTTTGATCTTATCATAATCTTGACAGGCTTAACACAATTTTATTAAGACAGTGTTAGATTTTAAGTTGGTTTTCAAGATAACTGATTTCAAGGACGATCAAGTCGTGTTAAGATAACTCAAAATTAAAGAAGATTGACTTGTTATTTGCGTTCAGGAACAATCAAGAAGAATTACGTTTGTTAAGATCAAACAAGATCCTGATTTGATCTTGTTTGATCTTGATAAACTGAACAGGTCTTGATCGTCTTTGAAAGCAATTATCTTGAAATAAGACTGAATATCTGACACAGTCTTAACAAAATTGTGTTAAGCTTGTTAAGATCGTGATAAGATCAAAATGGCCAAACAAGATCAAAACATATCTGCTAGTGTATACACCATTCATGTATACTTTGGTTCAATTTGCTTTCATAGTTTCAGAGGAGATTATCTTCATACTTTCTATGCTTAAAATTGCTTCATTACTATCAATACGTTCTATGCTTCCAATTGGGCATACAAGAAAATATGGGATGGGATCATGGGATAGGCTTGTGGGCTGAAAAACTGATGGGATTGTGGGATGGGCTCATGGGATGGAAAAAATGATAGGATCGTGGGATGGGGTGCTGGGATGGGTTAATAGCTATAGCTATAGCTAGAAATAAATATCTGTGTATAATTTGTGCATAATAATATATAGTATCGTGGCAAGAATTACTGTAATATAGTATTCCCATAATAATAAAGTAAACAACACCACATAGCTAGAATTTTACATCTTTTTCAATGTTTGTTAAAATTTATATGATTTGATGAAATTGTATAAATCTATGTGGTTTATTTCACATGTCGTATTGTGATTATATTATGTTCATATACATGTATGATCAGCTGCTAGTTTACATAGCACACTGGGTTTTGTTTAACTGATAATAAATTCCAAAGGAATCTGCTACAGGAAGTCTGTCAAAATGTATGAAATTTTCGGAAATATTCAAAATTTTGAATTGCAGTCGAATTCTGACAGCTTAATATTGATCTACATCAATCATCTCAATCTATTCCAATTTAACGATAGCTATGAAACTGATAATATGTGTTACTTATAAAAACTTGTGTCTACTTTTCTAATGATTTCATTTTGTTGACAAAATCAGATTTCATATTGTTCTCCATTTTTTTCAATACAAATATAAATGAAATAAAAGGGACAACAGGAAACACCTACAATGGCTGAAAATTATAATTACATGCCACAATCTGCTATTCTGATTTTATGGTCGATGCCAATATGTTGATAGCATTTTTTATCATGCCTACAATATTCCTATATTACATTAAAGTTTGACAAGATATCAGCATGTGTTATTTTGAAAGTTCGTCACTTCTCACTTTTGTAATAATGTACATTTAACTGATGATCCTAGATGTTTATTCTGTTGACCCCCCCCCCAACCACCATAATTGCAAATAAAAGACACAAAAATCTTAAAGAATTCTTAACGTCAGCGAAAATAGTGACAATAACACAAAGAGAAAAAATATAAGTAAAACACAAGATGACAGAATTAAAAAGTGGGGTGTCCCTATAAGAAGAAACAATGTGAAGTTCCGGATGCCCTATGAGGATGAAAGCCTTGGTAACAATAAATACCAAAAATCAAAAACCTTACAATTTTAAATAAATTATACCTATAAATGAAATACTATTATTGTAATCTAAAGTCCATATACTGATGCACTTTTGCAACTGCAAAGCATGCAAAGTGTGTTAAAAATGATGTTAATATTTACTGGACTGGTTACCCGGTATTGGTTATTGACTCGTGTTAATTCAATAATAGCATTTTTGAAATTTTGTATTCAGAGCCCATTATTTTTTGAGCCCATCATTTTTCCATCCCATGAGCCCAGCCCATGACCCCATCCCATGAGCCCATCCCGCAATCCCATCAGTTTTTCAGCACCCGAGCCCATCCCATGAACCCATCCCATGATCCCATCCCATGTTTTCTAGTATGCCTTCAAATTGTGTCAGTACTATCAAAGGTGATGATCACAATATTTTTTACATAGATTTATATGTTTAACTTTGCTTGGCACTGACGGAAAGACTTCCATGTGAGGTTTGATTCAGTTTGCATCTATATAGTTTGAGAGGTTATGATCAAACTATGTTTTATCTAGAATACACTAGAATAATCGAGTCAGGACTGCTTATACATCTAATTGATTGATTGATTAGTTAGAGTTTAACGTCCAGTGAGAAATATTTCAGCTATATCAGGACGAGAGCAAGTTAATCAAATAAAAAAAAATGTAAGTAAAAGAAGACAGAAATAAAGGTGGAAGGGACAACCGGGCAACGAGTTTTGATTGCAGTTCGGCTGTTATGGTTCGCTTTCCGTATTACATGTATGACCTGACAATCCCACAAAGACAGGGTATTTCCCTCTCCACCAGCTGGGGATGCACTCGGCAGCTCTGTACCCTGAGCCCCTGAAAACCGATTCAGGTGCCGGGCTTATACATTTGATCTTCTCTGAAAATGGAAAAAAAAATGTCAAGTAAAATGAGGGGTTGAACAGGGTATGTCTCTCCTTTCATTCGCTCCTCTCCTTTCTTCTGCCCATTTCTCTCGGTATCCTTTTCATTTCTTTTTCTCCCTTCCCACTTCTTTTTCCAACCCTCTCTTCCTTCTCCCGGACCTTTCTCCTTTCTCCCATCCCTTTCTCCCGGTCTCCTTTAACCCTGTCCGCCTCTTCTTAAATTGATAGAAAGACAAAATAATATACAGTGACTGCAAGACATTTTTTCTAGCTTACTCGTCATTAAACAGGGAACATTAACCCCCTCGTAAAAAGGTCCGTCAATATCCTATATGCCAGAATCAAGTGGTGTCACATGCAGCAATCAATCTCTATATCCTTAACAAAACTATTATACTGAAAAGTGGATGACGAAACATTCTCCTTTTTTTTCAAAATATTCTTAAAAGAACCTAAGATGCGTATTCCATGATTGGTTAACTCAAGAGAATAGGATTGTAATGTATGTAATGTTATATCGTATGAACCTGTTTAAATCATCTGAATAGATTTAAGGCGTATGCAAATGTATTATTTGTCTCTGACAGAACTACCGAACTTAATACGGAATATATACATATATTATGTAGTCTCATAAAATCATAGACTGTNCTCTAAACGCAGATTTCTGAATTGAATCACTTAATAAATCAAAATTTATTTTTCTATTAACATTTTTTATCTATTCAAAATAAGGATAAACAGGTTAAGCGACGAGTTACTTAGTTGAAAAAAAGATTCTTTAAATTTTGACAAATAAAAGTAAAGAGAAATAGAAAAAATATATACATATTGTAACAAAATCTATACAATGTAAGTAAGTACAAAACAATAACATTAAAATACATTACATAAGTAGAAGAAATAAGATTACTCAAAATTACATATAAATTTAAGAAAAAAAAGGGGGGGTCAATGAGCACATGCAATTACGGGTGAAGAGTTGAAAAAGAAAAACGATGGCGAGTTCAAATAACTATGTACGCAATACTAAAACCGTTCAAAACGTTTAGAGTTTAAGATGTAGGATTGCACTGCCAAAAAAATTTCTGAGTTTCGTTCAAAACTAAACTCGGGGGATCTAAACAGTAAGTGATCACATGTAATTAAGGGATCTAAAAAAATGGCTCTATAAATTGTTGTCTTTGTATATTATAACGAGGGCAGTGTAAAATGAAATGGTTTGTGGTTTCAATAGCGCCACATTGGCAAAGTGGAGAGTCAACGATATTTTTGGAAAAAAGATGTTGATTTAAGGAGCTGCAATGCATTCGAAGTCGAGAATGGAAAATTTGACCGAGTCTTCTTCCGATGAAATAGTACGGTGGTTTTTGAGAACGATTCGGATTCAAATTAGATTTAAAAGCCAAAATCGAAGAACTATGCTCAGTAATATATGTGGGGTCTGAAATAAGTTGATGTAAACTGAACTGGTTTTTTATGTTACCGATTTTATCATTTGGAGTATTACGTAACATGTTTACATTAAAATCTCCAGTAACAATAATATCATGATTACACGACAATGCAAGATCTATAGACTGTTCTATATCATTCCATACCTGTGCATTACTATTTGGAGGAACATAAAACGTCCCGTAAAGATACTTTTTAGATTTAAACCGAAGCTCAAGCCAAACGCACTCGACATCACCAACATGTAAATCTGGCCTGAGGTGGCAGTTGATATTATTACGAACATAAACTAAAACCCCTCCCCCTATTCGCCCCACCCTGTCCCTACGAAACGGCGATTTGTAACCAGGAATACTAATTTCATTATCACTTACTTGAGTTGTTAACCAACTCTCAGTAAACGAAAGAATGTCATGACACGAGAATTCAGCTATAACAAGATCAAGTTTAGGTACTATACTCTGTACATTAAGATGGACGAAAGAAATAGCATGTTTTACAATACTGTTAAAGCTATCACTTGAACTTGAACTTGAACTAGTAAAGGAATCTTCAGATCCTGGGCCCGGATTGGGTTGTATACCGGATATAAGCAGCAATATACATAAAACAAATAACACGAATGATATCATACTGGTTTGATCGGTGGTAACACGATTACTACGTGCGGGTCTTGATTTATAAACTCCAGGATGATTACGACACGTAAATGGGGAATAATAGTCCAACCATAATATAGTAACAGCCGGTAAGGCCAATGTACCATGTTTAAAAAACCACGAGAAACAAACAAAGTCAAATAACGACAGTCTCTTTTTCTTCGTGACAGTGCGCGCACGAGTACAGAAATGACCAATACTCTCTCTATGACTTATTATATCTGTTACCATTATGTCACACCAGAACCAAATCAGAGAGAGTTTGTAATTTGTTTTAAATCTGTCAATCACCAACCCCAAATCCGTTAAAATGCATGGCTCGGTATCAAAAAAGAAAAGAAAACAGTATAAAAACAGGCTCAAAATAATGGCTAAAACAAACATAATAATATTGGTAGAAAAAAAAAGAAAATACAAGAAAAAACATCAAGTCATTGGGGGATGTTGGAAGATCATAACTATAAATATATGTATGTAAATATTTTTTTCCAAGGTTCATACTTTGTTTTACACTTAAAGACTGATTCTTTAACCATGATATAATATTAAGTTATTAAAGACCAATCTCAATACATTATACTCTGGTTATTGATATTGCGTATAGCAACGATGGTAATTATGAAAAAATAAAATCATTGGAAAGTCTTTATGAAACAAAACTACGCGCTTTTCGATGTATATGAGAGCGGGTAAATATAGCTAAAGTTTTAATTGATGAACCACATTTCCAATATACAATCAGTAATATCCAAGATCTGTAAAACATTTTGCACAAGTCATATGTCGATATGTTTTTCGCAAATGGTATCCTCTACAGTGTAAGGACAACTGGACAGCAGCTCGTATGGCACTTGGTTCAAGCTGTACAGTTGTCCCCACACCGCAGAAGACACCACGCTTCACCATTAAGTATTCGGAAACATCACATAACAATAATAACTGACACACATTGAAAGATAGTAAACAGGTATGTGTATAACCTATGAACTCCGAGGATATGAACACTTTTCACATATCTAGTTCGTGGGAGTTTTCCGATCTGCCAATGAAAAGTAATGATTATAATCGAGAGTGAAGTGATTGGTTCTATGTAATGACCTTCACCGCTTAAGAATTTACTACACTTCATTCATAGTAAAGGGAATACACATGCATTCTAGATGTTGCTGTAAAAAAAAGAAATATAATGAAAAAGGGAATACACATATAGTTTAAGGATACACAGCTCTCTTACTGGTTTTGGTTTATGAATATTACTACATGTATTAAAAAGAAAGGCACAGTTCGATAAACATATATATATTGTCAGTAAATTATTCAGATTATGAAAAATAAACTGTTTATTGTAAATAAATATTGGAATTACAAAAGTTCAGGGGGAATCTCATAGGATGGATCTACTTTTGCTACAATCTGTATGAATCTTGCCACAGTACTGGCATCATGAAACTGCTCATGTTTATCAATTAAGCAAATTTTTCCATTAGTTGTCCACAGCTGGCTGATTTTCTTTTGCTTCTGTAATTGTCTACAGTGGTATAGAATTTTACTTCTTAACAAGGTGAGATCCTCATTTGTATACACTGATTTGTAATTTTCATTTTTCTTAAGATTCTTTCCACACTTCAATACCTTAAACTTTACATCTGGTTCTGACAACCTGACAATTATTTGTCTTGGTTTGGGGTTGGGATGCTGATTAATGTTACGCAATTTTCCAACTCGGTGCGATCTAATTACATCCTCCTCCTTGTAATTTGGGTATATGTCAGAAATAATCTGCCTTACTAGGTCAGTTGTGTCACCTTCCTTGTCGTGCTCTGGGATCCCTGATATTCTTATCAGGCTGCGACGTCCGTACTGCTCTAAAGAATCTAGATCCTCCCTCAATTTCCTGTTTTCATGTTTTAACTTGTCAATGTCTTGCAGTAGGGGCTGTGTATGGGAAAGCACTATGTTTGTTATGTCAGTCATAATGTTGGCTTTAACTGCATCTGCAATTTTTTGTATGTCGTGGTCCGAAATAGTGAAATGCTGTGGTATAATAGAATGCAATGTGTCAGCAGTTACTGTATCAATAGTGCCATCCATTTCTGTTTTTGTTCGTTTATCTTCGCGTTCGGGTGGTGTTGGGTTACTCGTACGTATGAGTCTTCTTTGGGGAGTCGAGATCATCGACAAGAGTTTTTTGACCAATAATGTGACAATGTGCTAAATCTCAAGTGTACTGTGTTCTTCGAAGTAAATTATGTTAACTTTTCTACCTGTCATAATTGAGTTGTGTTATGTTATATGTCCGCCATTACTAATCCTTCGAATCGAAGATCACAACATTATAAAGTACATGTTTGCACAGGATATTCACTCAAATCATCACTCTTATGTTCCTATATCACTATATATTGGATCTTTTACAAATATACATATCTTCCACCCCAAAAGTAACTGATTTTTCACATTATATATATTATTAGTCTCTCTGAATATTTTGTACGTCTATCTGCTTGAGCATGCGCATGTTCGCCTTCTATATCCTTTAGAAGTATTAATTAACAAAACTATTATACTGAAAAGTGGATGACGAAACATTCTCCTTTTTTTCATATTCTTAAAAGAACCTAAGATGCGTATTCCATGATTGGATAACTCAAGAGAATAGGATTGTAATGTATGTAATGTTATATCGTATGAACCTGTTTAAATCATCTGAACAGATTTAAGGCGTATGCAAATGTATTATTTGTCTCTGACAGAACTACCGAACTTAATACGGAATATATACATATATTATGTAGTCTCATAAAATCATAGACTGTGAATAAACTGGCGATACATGTACAACCGCATGAACTACGTATATTCCATTCAGTGATCGCTTACACCGAAAGGAAATATCATAGAAAGTTTTAAAGGTCATCTTCCTTCATCATGCACACAATGAAACTCCCTAGAGGTCTGTGGCTAAACCTGTGAGTGCTATTATTTACTTCACGTTCCGTATCAGACATGGTAATTGGCCTGGGCAATCGAGTCACAAATACATTGTAATCAATAATTAAATTTCAGGCAGAATTTAGGCAAAACTTGACAAAAATTACAAATAGGTTATAACTCTTGGGGGATAAGACGAAGCAAACCGAAAATTATACTGTGAACCCTACAAAGAGGAGTGTCATAAGGTTTTCCTGAAGGATAGGCATATACTGCTTTACATCCGGCAAACTATATAAGAACTGTCCCCTGTAATGTTAAATTCGGTATGCGTCAATTCTGTTATGTAAGATCGCAGTATCGATAGGCTTGTTCGCGTTTTAAAACTGTGTTAATGCTATCTGGAAGATTATTGATCAGCAATATCGGAAGATAATAAAATGTTCAAATCCATTCAGTTTTCGATTTTCCAACAAACCGGTTGCATATTCAAATAATGATATCAAACCCGAAATAAAGCATTATAAATGTAGTTTTGCTGACAAAAAGGTATCTTGAATTTAGTCATATTCAAGTGATTCAAAAATTTAATACTTGTCTTGAAAATATTGGTTTTAAATGAGCTGAAAAAAAATAAAGATATTTTTTTTTGTTTTTGTTTACTTGTTTGTTTGATTTTGTTTTTTGACATCAAACCATTTTGCAATGAATGATGGTAACTAACAATAATGTGTCACAAAGCTTGACACGTTTATTTTATCAGGGTGTGAATTGGTATCCATAAAACTACGTACATGTGTTTATATTCCACAGAAGATGACAGAGGTGGGTGGGGTATCTCCTAATTGTGATATTTTTTATCGGTATAATACTCCCACATAACAAAATTTCGAACAATTACCGATCAAGTATCCCTCGGACAAGGGTTTGTACACGTTATTGGAGAAAATTATTTATATGTTTTGATGTACATTGATTAAATTTTGCTCCTATTATGCACTTTGCTGCAGAAGTTGTTCAGAAATAACAAAGTCAAGCCTTGGGTAGATCATACCTAACAGAGATCCATTTTTTGATTAAATGTAGTAGCTTAACTGATGCAAGGAAACCTTTTTTGAACAGATTTGTAATTTAAACAAATATTTTAAAGATCATACAGATGAAAATGAATTTATTTGGCTTCTTAGTAATGAGGATAAAAATATTATCTTAATTTTGTATAAATTGCTAAAACAGTTATTTCAGAGGAGATATCATTTATTAAGTTTGCAATGAGAGTTGACTCCTTCTTGTACTGGTATGTGAATAGTTCCAGGTGGTACTATGTGTTTTAATCTCATTATATTTTAATGTTATATGTGTAATTCAATAATACTTATAAATGTTAATTATTGTCTCTGTATTGTCCGTGTATTGTTTTGTTGTTCTACTGCTCAAATTGGGCACTTTGATTTGTTAATAAAATATTGTCTATTGTCATACCTAACATGTATATTTCAATTATTTCTTTTTCCAAAATTATACATTAATAAACAAATTTTATTTGTAAATGAATTTTCATCTGATATATGGAACAGAAATTTGACTGATTTATTCAGAGACATATCTCTGATTTATCCGATTCTCAAACAATACACCCAAAGAGCAGCTGATTTACCACATCAGAAACATTTTTACGGGATAATTTTATTTTTATTCAATATAAGTTCAAAGTTGAAAATTTGACAGTTGATTGACCACACCATATGTAATTCCGGCCACGGTTTTGATCTTTTGTTTAGATATCAAGAAAATTAAATATGCCATATATCATTCTATTTATAAATCAACTGTCTTTAAAAATCAAAGAGTTATCCAAGGCGCATGCAATACACAATGAAAGTTGAAAATCTAGTACATGTACATTTGTTTTGTAACTGCCTAATTCCAACATACAAGATATCTTTCAGGTCACGGTTTCGACCTTTTGCTTAAGTAAAAAACAATTGCAGTTTATGCGTTTTTGTGTATTAATAAATTATCTTTTGATATCAATAAAAACAAATTGATCGGCTAATCTGATTTTTATTCAATACACACTCAAAGTTATAAAGTTTTGTCATACAACAATAGTAGTCTTTCCCGGCCACTTTTTCTACCCCTTAGTAAAACAAAAATAATCATTTAGGCCATTTTATTTGTAAATAAATCATTTTTGAAAATGACTAAAATTTTTTTGATTCAGTCCTATAGATTTCGGAAATTAAAGTTTTAAGTCCTAATTTCACATTTTTTCTTCCGGCAATCGTGATGCCTTTAAAATTAA